>JAKVQX010000657.1:0-12695 GCA_030463015.1 Geotrichum citri-aurantii
CCAGGTAAGCCTGGTGTCTTCTCAGTATATAATTACCATAAGACACCTTAATAAACAAGATTCTACACACACACAGCAATTGCAATGCCTAATGGTGAGGCTTGGGCTGGTTTGAAAGTGTGGCGTTGTCATCGTTTTCTCAACCTGAAAGCCAGCTTGAAAGAAGAAGAAGAAGAAAAAAAATTAAAAATAAATGAAAAGTCACAGTAATTGATTACGAAATGTAGGAGTAAAACTTACTTTGATCATACATATGCACACAGTAGTCTGGCGACAGAAGAACGTTTTCAGACTTGACATGCAGTAGAAAGAGGTCAGGTTGAAAGTATGTGATCTGACCTCTACAAGCTGTTGTCCCGAGGCTCGTCCGGCGCTAATATGTAAGTCTCCAACGGTAGTATTAATAGCTTGGCTAAATTAAATAAAACAACAATATTGAAAAAAAAAAAAATAGCGCCGTTGGAGCAGTTGTTGCTATTACCACTAAACATTGGGGTGAACTCTTGTATACAGTGGCCGCATCCCGACGTCCGAAACATGAACAAAAACGATTCATGAATCCTCAGTATCCAACAGTTTGCTACTACTGCTACTAAAAAGTGACAGCTCTCCCTTTCTACCGCGCACTCTCGTTAGCCATGTTCCATTGGAGTTATACAGCTCTCCATCGTGAAAAACGGTTGTTTTGTTACAAAAAAAAAAAAAAAGCGTCCATGCCCAATTTTTACTAAACAGTGGGAAACAGTTTTTTTAACGTGGGGTTTTTGCCCATGATTCAACTGAGCAACCAGGCGCTTGAAACTTTCACACTATTTTCATTAAAGTAATGCTTCTGTTCACACTCAGTTTTTTTGTTTCATAGTGATGACTTCATTAGATACTATCGCCTGAAGAATAGTGAACTTTGCGATCTCAATAAGACTACTTGATGACGGTGGTGGTGGCGGCGGCAAGCGGCACAGCGCTTACATAAACTAAAAATTATTATATAATCGTGATGTATTAGGTAATTATTTAAAAGAGTTTACCGGGTTGAACTTCTTTTTTTTTTCCTAGTGTCGCTGTCACATTGATGATCCCGGTGACAAAAGCTTGATAGTAATTTTTTTAGCCCTGTGGGTGGTGAAGAAGGAGTAAGTTTTTTTTTTTTTTTTTTTTAAAAAAAACCTTCATATGAAATAGTAGCAAACCACAAAAATTCCTCTTTTGGGATATAAGTCCGTTCATACATTAGCGTAAGAAATCTTTTCTTTTTTTAAGATTTTTGATTTTTTTTCCAAATGGAAACTCAAAAAAAAAAGAAATAAGCAGCAAAGTCTCAAAATATCATTTCGGAAACGAAAAAGAAATTTACATAGATTTTGAGGTTTTCTATTAGACAAAAGTTTATGTCCACATACAAAATTTTTATATTTTATTTTTTCTTTCAAAGCCGACGACATCCTCCTCCACAAATGAAAAGGTAAGTAAAAGAAATAAAGAAAAAAAAAAAAGAAAAAAAAATCTGTTTCCCCATAGGGCATCGCCAGTTGTATATATATCATGAACAGATCCCAACTTGATTAATTATTTTTTTTATTCCATCTTTCATATTTTAATTATATTTATATCTCGAAATACATTAGCATCTAAAAACACACAAAGAATCTTTAACACCAACACTTGCCCATCAAAACTATTTCCATCATACTTCACGACATGTCTACTTGTACTATGACACCCCAACAATCACACAAGCACTCCGCCTATAGTGTGGCGCCCCCCACTTCTAATTTTCAACCACTGCGCAAGCCGACACGTCAGATTAGCACACACAAGGCTTTCAAGTCGTCGTTTCTGCCGCTCAAGTCAGTCCTGCCTACTTCATACGCTGCCATGTACACTCCCGACGTGCTTGCCAACGCGGCTCAACTGACTCCCGAGGGCCGCCCTTCCTTCACACAGCGTGATCTTGTCGATTGGCGCAAAAACGATCTTCGCTCGCTACTGATAGTTCCTAAGCTTGCCCGCGAGTGGAACGGCGTCGTGCCCCAGATTATCGAGCCTGGCTTTTCCATTGTTGTGCTTTCGCTTGACGCTTCTGACGACGAAGTCATCCGCACGCTGGTCAACTCCGATATCTACAAGGAGCACAAGTTTGAACACCGCTTTTTGGTCCAGACGGCGCAATACACTGTGCAGGCCGCCGGCCAACGCAATGCGAATCATCAAAAGGGCCGGATGACCCTGCCGCAGTGGCGCAACATTATTGAAAACTATCTGCTCAACCTGGCCTGCGAAGCGCAGTGCCGTCTCGACTTTAAGCAGACATGCCTCTACCTCAAGAAGCACAAGCAGCGCGAGCAGGAACAGCTTTTGCGCCAGCAGCAAGAACAACAACAGAAGCAGCAGCAACAGCAGAAGCGTTCAACTTCTCCGTTACTGAAGAAGGCTATTATGACCAATCTACTGTCCACATCGCCCGAATTTAACAAGCATATCACAAACAACACAAACTCTGCATTAATCTCTTCCAAGGTGTCACTGTCGCGCATGGAGAAGCAGCAGATCTGGGTTCACGTCCAGACCGAGCTGTACGCTCGCCTTGGTCTCAACTGGGAGGCTGACGAGCTTATCTAAGTCCGCCTTTTAAATTTTTTTTTCTCTTTTCCTGCGATTATGATGATGACTCTCTTCCACCACTTGTTCTTTTTTCTGTTTAACTACATTAGAAATGGACCTTATTTATTGTATTTATTATTCTTATTATTCCTGTTATTATCATATTTTTATTATACCTCCTGTACTTAATGATGACGAAATGAAACGATCTTATATATCAAACCTGTATAAATTAATTTATTTGAAAACTAAAAAAAACAATTATATCTTATTGCACTTTAACTCGTTAAATAGCTCATCACCCCCCAAGAGCTGGGGTAAAGAAACAGACACACACACAAAAACATCAAGTTAGGGGAAAATTCGGTGGACCGCAATCTGGCATGAAAAAAAAAAAACCTTTAATTTTTTTTGTTTTGTTTTTCAACCACAAAAAAGGTATCGATTTCTTCCACCGGGTCTTTATTCGTTTTTTTAAAAAAATTCTATCAGAAATAAACTGTAATTATTTCAATCAATTTCTTCCAGTTTTGCCAAATCACCATTCAACTAAAATGTATGTAGGTTTACATGTAATTTTTTTTTTCTTTTTACCGTTAGTTGCTCGTGACAACTACACAATTACCTTTAAAGTTAATAATATTAAAATATTATAATTTCATAGTGTCTACCATATATGAACTGTGATAGGTGGTCTTACTGGTTCAATTCATTTTTAACATTTAAACTTGCCGTGGGCATCGATAAATTATCGTGCAAATTTTTCAATTGGGCAAGGCTTTGTCTGACTACACAGAGTTACTTTAATTCATTTTTTAATTTTAATCAATTTTTATAATTGTACACTCAATTAAAAATAAAAATTGAAAAAAAAAAAATGAAACTTTTTGTCAGTTCCAAAATTGTGTTCAAAAACCAACCCCAATTTTTTTTTTCTGGCGTGCCCTTTCTTTCTCCCCCGGATTACTGTATACTTGTACACACATACGAGTATTTGAACAATTTTGTGATTATCAATAAATAAAATTACTTTCATACAATAGAAAATTTTTCAGTTTTCGTGTCCAAGATGTATTCAAAATAAAAGCAAAAAAAAAAAAAAACTCAAATCCAACTTTAGTTCAAATGACTCAACGTTATTATTGAACATTGTACTATGACAGTAGCGTAGCTGCTTGATATAACATTGGGTGTGCTTTTTTTTTTTTTCTCTTTTCCAGACTCATATTCAAGGTCCACATTCTTTCCTCGCTCGAAAAGCCAATTAAAAAAAAATTTTTTTCTAATTTTAATTTGGTCTGCTTGCGGTTCATAAATTGTTCAAAAATCTGAGATTTTATCTAACAATAAGCTCAAGCCCACGGATTGTAACTAAACGAAAATTAAAAAAAAAATTAAAATGAAAAAAAAAGAGAGATCGCCAGCACCAATGCACTAAGCCTGCTTGGAACCACAATAGTTTTTACACGACAACGCTGTTAAACAGTGCTGCTTACCGGTTAGACCTTACGCTGCTGCCGCTGCTAGTTTTCTAATCTGGGTTACCCCCAGCCTTTTTTTTCTCTTCTTTCTTTTTGGCAAGCATATGTTTGTACGTACATAATATTCTACAGTTTACATGAAAAAAAAACGATTATTCTTCTGTGACGAGGGTTCTGGAATGTGCACAATGAGTCAAAAATGTGAGACCCCGTCGCTCAAAAAAGACAAGACTTGTCAGAGTGAGTAACACACTAACATTAACAACCACAACAATAATCATTTTTTAACAAAAAGAAACTAATAAATTTTTTAATATCTTTAATTTTTAGTTTGTTGCTGTTTTTGTTGCTATATTTTACTGAATGTAACCTTGGGAAAGAAGAGTCAAACAACGTAACAAGCAGCAACAGCCGCGTGTGTATGTTTTGTTAACCGAGAAGGGTCCAGCATTTCTTAGCGTCTCATCCTTTCCACCCTTGTGAAAGACTCAGCTTTTCCCGATCTACTTTTCTGTCCCTGTTGATACATGACAAAAAAAAAGAAATCAAAAAAAAAACTAATCTCAAACACCTGGTTTTTGTTGTTTAAAGCTGTGTGATAATGTTTCAGAACCATTTATAATTCATTGCTACTAATTGGACTTTTAGGTCACACTGTTGTGCATTTATGAGTTTACTTCTTTTTTAAAAAATTTAAATTTTCAGTCATTAACTTAATTTTTGGAGATCAAGGGGCCTTCTTGCAAACTGCCGTTTGGAAAATCAGAAATTTTTTTTTGTGGGCCGAATAACGAAGCAACATGAAAATTTTTATCCTTTTTTTGATGGGTTGAGTTTCTTTAATGTTATAACCACCAGGTTACACTCGCGCTAGTCAGGGGGGGAATGCTATAATTGTGATCGATCGTTCAACAAAAGTGTGTTAATTGAGGCTACTGAAGACACTTGAGGGTCGTTTTTAAAGAACATTGTGCTATTTGACAAGCACCCAGACTGTTTGCATGCGTAAGTGTGTTTAAAACTGTTTTTAGTTGGTACTAGCAGCCCGACCAGTGGCTTGTGATTTTTACGATAACGGAAATTTTTTAAAAAAAATTGATTTGACACAATCATATGCACAATAGTGAAATCTGACATCTTGAAACTGCCCACGGCGATATTAACAGTAAAAGATTTGTGAAAACCTACTGAACATGTGTAAATCACCACCCAGAGAAAAAAATAAAAGCACGTCAACAGTGAAGTTTGATTAACGATGACAGCTGCCCTTGAACAATTCAATTGCAATTTTTTTGAACGTAGTAATTTGAACTCTAGCTCAATTGAGACGAGTCAGTTTCTTCATTACCAAGTTGTAAAATCCCTGAATACCAATTATAAACAATAAAAACAACAAAATAAAACAGACAAATCTAGAAAAGGAGTTTAGCTGTCCGCTGTTTAGCTTGATTAGGAGTGGTTTTGTTAGTTCTTCTCCTTTTAATTTTGTTTTTGTTTTTCTTCTGCCGAGGTCTTTTTTTTTTTTTTTGACTACGCAGAGAGCGTTTATTGATGGTTCAAACAGGGTTTTTTCCCTTTAATTTTTTTTTTTTTCCTCCCTCCGTTTGCCCCTTTTGATTCAACATGTCTGAACCCTCAAGCCTGTCTTGTTATAACTCCATCGCCACGACGTACAAAAAAAGGAGAAAGTGTAAGTTTTTTTTAATAATATAATTAAAACACATGAATGCTTAGAGTGATAGTTCAAATCAACAAGAAAAGGAGTCACCTCTGTACTTTTTTATCACAATTTAATTTTTTAAAACAAAAGTGAAAAAAAGAATTAAATAAAGTAAACCATCAACAAGTGTGTGGGTGGGTTTATTTTATTTTTATCATAATAATATTATAGGTCTAAGAGCAAGATCTAAGGGTTGTATTAAACTTAATTTTGAATCCAGTCTCGTAATTGCAAAAACAAACAAACAATAAAGACCTGGAACAGTTCAGGATATGGCTACTGTTACTATTGGCACTGATGCAAATAAAAAAATTGATAATATCAAGAAGGCCCAGACCTTGTCTGTACAAAACTTTTGTCTTCAGACCAAACAAGGTTTTTTTTAAATTTTTTTTTTTCGTGGGGACAAACCCTTTATCCAACTTTCAGGGTCCAGCCGGACCAGAGCAGGCCAGACCTTTCTCACATTCCGGCAGCAGCGGCACATGAGATAAAAATCACGTAAACTGAAAAGGGGGTTGGAGGAGGATAAGGAGAAAAAAAAAGCGATAGAAAAAGAGAGAGAGAGAGAGGCAATGCAGATGTGACCAGCATTAGCACCGCTATTGGGCCGGTGCGCAAACCATTTACCGTTAAGCGCGCATGCGCGCACGCGCGTCTCTCCTCCTTTCCCCTTCCTCCTCCCTCGTTTTGCAGTATTTACTGGTTTCACAATGTTTGCCGTCGCCACCAGAGTTGGCATCTAAACGGCCGGAAACTGTTATACATGTATAAATATATTTTTTTAACAGTGTAAACGGGTGATGAGTTTAACGCTCCACCTTTTTTTTTTTTTTGTAGGAGAAATAAGGATTGGATTGTTTCGTATCTCTAGCCGACTTAGCGTGTGCGTAATTGGAACGAGAATCATTAATTATTTTTTTTGTTTGTTTTCGTGAGCTAGGGGATAAAGGACCTAGAACCCGCATCGGTTTCCGAGATCTTAAACTGTGTATGTTAACCCCCCCCTTCCGCCCCCACAAAAAACAAAACCAAAAAAAATAAAGTGGGTGGCGAACTACAAAAACACACACCCAAAGCTTTTAATTTTTTTTTTTAAAATTTATTAAATTATCATGAATTTTCTTTTCATGATACGGGCCGTTTCATTTCATGAAGTCAGCCGGCTGCTGTCAGCCTTCCACGTGAAAGTGTGGCCAGTCTTCCGTAAATGATTATTATCTCAAGCTCTTTGGGTGGAAAAATGATCAGCTTGTACCTGGGCCTGTTCATCTGTACAGATAAGTGTGATCTAAAGGGTGAAGGGAATTGCTTGTGAGTAAGCGTAGGGAAATTGGCCAATTACAAGAGATGTAGACAAAAAAAAAAAAAAACTTTAATGGAACACAGCGCGCCAGACACTTACAGACAAGAAAGCATTAAAAATAATGATGATAATAAAAATAATTTAAAAAAATTGTACAAATGGCATCGCATCGGTGGTTTAGATGTCAGATTGATAAGCTGTGCATTTTGATCACATCTAGAAATAGCAGCGGCAGAGACTGCTGACATATTGCAGTTTTTTTTTTTAGAAATTTTTTTACTGGCGGCTTTATAGAACAGCTTAAATTTGTTTTCACAGGCAATCTATTGGCAACTGTAGTCCGTGAACGGCATCCGGACTGGGGTGAACCTATCATAGGGTCTAAGTTTCAGCAACGTTAAAACAACATCAACAACAACCAAACTCAATTTTGATCATCACAATGCGTCTAACCTGTTGTTCCTGATAATTCACGGATCATAGACACTCGATTTCGAGAGTTTTTTCTTTTTTTTTGTAGAGGCTGTGTGTGTGTATCCACAGGCCATTGGCTGGTAGTACTATTTCAACCACAAAGCCGATACATGTTAACATCAATCACAGTCTAGATAAAATACATGAATACAGTTTTTAGAATTGCACGAAAATCTTTGTTTTTTTTTTTACCGTTCCTCTCCGGCCACTGCCGACAAACAGAAGGCTAGCTCTGTAGTCAGAATCCTAGCCTTAATGGTCGCAATTGCGCGTGCCTGCGCACCGTGAATCTTAGTTCGCAAGTCTGCAATAAATCTTGGTAAAAATAAAAAAAAATTAAAAATAGTTTCACTATAACTTGAAAACAAGACCAATAATAAAAAGATTTTTTTTTTGTCTTCTACCGCTGACAAAGAAACGATTTTGTAAGACGCATGGCTACATTGGTTTCCACCACTATGAGCATATTATTTTTCTGCTGCCAAAGAGAAAATTAAAAAAAAAAAAACGTGCTTACTGAGATGACGATGGCTAAAGTAGTGTGCACGCGTCAATCGATTTTTTAAGTGAGGCTACCGTACTTAGTGGGCTTTGTCAATCGTTGAACAACTGAACATTTGTTTTCAGAAAGGTTTTTTTTTTTTAACTTTTCAATAAAAAATTTGTTGGCCAATATAGACCATTAGATTCTATTCTTGCGTCTTGCGCTTCGTAAGATAGTAAGAGAAAGTGGTAAGGAGGCATCTTTGGGGCGTTCTGAAACCTGGCAGTCGCTTCAAAAAACACACTTTTATCTCATCTTGAGAAAAGAAAGAGAGAAAGAAAATATAAAAGAGTTTTTTCTATATGAATATCAAATTGTGTAGCCCACGCTTTCGGTGACCAATATGGTGTGTCCTGCTTGTAATCACAACCGACTAATTGATGCTGGAACTGTATTTCGTTGCTGATCGTGTTTTTGTTTAAATGTTTACACTTTTAGAATAGTCAGTTTTCTCTAATATTAAAAGTTTGGTGATTAAGTTTATTTTTGCCGCTCACGACAAAAAAAAAAAAAAGTAAAATCCCCACACAGGGTAGCAATGCCCGACGATGAATTCGGGGAGTAGACATCAAGAATGAGTCAAAATGGGAAAGAGGCGGGAAAGAAACGCGACAGGTCTAATATAGATTGATGTAAAAAAAAAAAAGGTTTTTATGAATATCTATTTGCTGTTACGATAAATTGAGTCTAAAATGTATAAAGAGTTCAACACTTTGTTTTATTTCTTGTGATGGTCACATGATCACTGAAAATCTCTAGATCTAAGAGAATCTATAACGCACACAAGCCACAAATTTTTGTCTGTAGATTTTTTTTTTTTTTCATCTGTTTACTTACATTCATGAATAAATCTCAGTGGAAGAAAAACGTCAATTTTGGGCTATTTTCTACGTGCGCCTTGTACATGTACGTACATCTACAGAGCGCGGAAAAGATTATGGCCAGGTCAAAAAATTTGCGTAGCATTTTTACGGGTTTAAAGGGACTATATCACACTACTCATTAGTTTAAAATACGGAAGATATAGAAGAGTTCTAACAAGCAGCCGGTCATGAGGGGACTTCTTTTAGGGACTGAAAGACTGAAAAAGACCGAAGCGGTGAAAATGATTTGCCTGAAAAATTTTTTGTACCGAAACTGCTCGGATCCTGATACAGAACTGTTCAATAGTCTGGAATCAATGGACCATTATAGTTTATATTCTTCAAATGTAAGGCGCCGGATTCAAGGCTTTTTTTTAAAAAAACTTATATTAACTGTGTATAAACAAAGCATTAAATTGACAAGAGTTTCGTCCATTTAGCGCATGTGGGTCTGCATCAATTCATAAATGCTATTTTGGATTCGTTTTGTTGGTGTTTTGTTTTATTTATTGTTCTCATTGACAGTGTTTTCATGTATTTTGGTTTTGTTCAGTAGGAGCATTAGCAAAACAATACGACCAATTTGATTCTACAATGTTTCCAGCAATTAGACTCTTCAAGCCATTAAAGCGCTACACAGCTAGACATGGCCAAATATTTTTGTTCTTCTTTCAGTAATTTAATCTATCTGAGGCTAGTTTCTTTTTTTTCACGAGTTGCTTCCCGGCGCTTCTTGACATGGTTAGAACAATACTTAAAAGCTCAAAAACAAAAAGGAAGTAAAAGTCAAACATAACATGTAGCAACATTGAGTTTTTCGAATTTTCGCAATTGTGAAATTTTTCAATGCGTTGTAGAAAAAAAAAGTTTCTTTTTTGAACCATACAAAAAATAAAAAATAAAACTCTGGGGTAGTCCATCAAACACAATAGAATTCCCCTATAAGAAGAAAAAAAGAAGCAAGCTATACATCTAGTCGTTGTCTCACCACTCACTCCCTTTGCTATAGCAGCGAAATACAAAACACTTTAATTCTATTCTTAATCTTGTTCTTGCGATACATTTTATTGCTTGCTGGATAGGCAAAAAAAGATAGTTTAACAACTACTAAAGCGGAGAACCGGTAGCAATAAAGATCCCTGTGGCTCCGATTCCACAAATTTAAGAAAACATAGCCAAACCATAAAAACAGCTCTTAAAACTGCCAGAAAAGGGAATTTTCACGGCTTTTGTCCAATGTTTATTTTGAACTCCGGTTGAGTGCTAACACCCTGAGAAAAAAAAAAACCTAACTTAAAGACAATAATAGATGTGTGCATTTTAAAAGCCGAAAGTTGTCTTTTTTAATTTTTTTTATATTCAAGCCTGATTGGTTTTGTCCAAATTGTGACAAGTGACTTAGATGAACTACTGTGAAAAAATCTTTGGCTTTGATAATGAGCTTTGCCAAGTGGTAATGCTAGCGTTCGTGTTTATAACGAACTCCAAATGAAAGGCATTGTCTTCGTCAAATATTTTCAAGTGTGACGTTAAGACAATATCGGTTATAATTTCCCCAGATTTAAAAAAAATTTGTACTCTGTAAAGATCTAAAAATTACAATCTAAAGTGGAAGAAAACAATTTTTTTTTGGCAACGGTTTGTTTCAATCAAAAGCGTGATACCGGTTTTTGATTCATGCATTCGTATATTGGTTTGTTTGAAGTCAAAAAAATTGTTGATGAAAATTAGCCTTATTTGAACGTAGCCACAGATATTTGTTGACGGAAGACTCCCCGCTTGCTATTGAATTGCTAGATGACTTTCCTATAGCAGGTTAATACAGTTATCTTAGTTGGTTTTTGGGAGGAAGGATTCATAAACAGCCAAACGCCTCAATCTATGGTACTAAATTTCACCATTAGGCAACTAAATAGAGATAAAATTTGCGTTCATAAAGAACGGAAAAAAAAGACCTTAGAGGGGTCAAGTTTATAAGACAGACTTTATTTTTTTTTTTTAATTTTTAGTTGTTGTTGCGGTGAAACGGGACTATTGTTTTAATACACTAGCACACAATGAATAACAGCAATCTCACTTTAACAAATCTAGCAAACTGAAACTGGTAGGCCATAGTAAAAAAAGCTCGTGGCAGAATGAAGCTTGCTACTAGACCTGTTAGGTTTAAAATTCATGTAACCGATAGCTTACAAAAAAAAGTTTATTTTTAAAGTTCCATAAGCATAATTAAAGTTTAGGGTTTTCAATAAGAAAGGTTCTTTGACCAGATGAAAACCTGGGGAAGAAAGAGGAGATTTTTTTTTTTCACCCCAGACTTTCTGGACCTTCAATTCCTTCAAAAAAGCTACAACTTAAAAACTTCTTATTGCATTAAACTAGTAGAAACAACCTTAATTTTTGTGTGTTTCCATTTTTTTTTTCCTTTTTTTTTGACTGAAAACTTATTCTCAATTAAGAAATTTAAATTGAAAAAAAAAGGTTGAGGTTATTTTGATCTCGATAGTGAGTCTTTATTTTTGTTATTGCTTTACATGACCGTTTTTACACTTATTCAGAACTAATATCGAGCTGAAACTTTTTTTTTCAGAAGAAGAGAATTGAAAAGCCTGGGCTAGGTCCACGAACTTTACTTGTAGTATGGAAATATCACTAAAGTGGCACAAAACTGTGTAACTAAGGACGAGAACTATCAGAAGTGTGGATAATTGAGCAAAAGAGATTTAGCTGAAGATGAAACAGCAAGTAGGAGACTATTTTAAACCATTTTATAAAAGTATTAAGCAATATAAGTTAGTTGAAAAACTTCATACTAAAAAGGAGAAGGTCTAAGAATCACATACTGAAAATTATTTTGTCGTTTTTGTGATTTCTTGAAAACTCTTCGTATTTTAATTTTAATAGGAGGAGCACCCAAACTACTAGTCTCAAGACAGAACAGACACATCACGACTCTGCCTCATTTCATACAATAAAAAAAATATTAAAAGATGATAGTCACTGATAAACAAAATTTAGTTTCTTCATTTTAGGCCAAAAAAATTTTATTACATTCTGAAAACATTGAAGAGTAGTCACCTCCACAATCTACTAAAGAATGTGAAACAGTTTGTAAATATAACTAACTAAAACCGTGTGTAGATTCATTCACTATTTCTTCACAAGTTGCTATCAAATAAGCTTTTTACTTAGGTATATTTCTTAGAGGATAAAGTCGAAAGCGTAAGTATTTAAGTGAAATATTTTTCATGCAAAGCTCTCACTAACATGTTATTTGTGTTGAATCCTTGATTTTTTTTCCACTAAACATTTCCAGTTAAAAAAAATTGAGATATTAAGAAATTTAGTAAAAGTAAACGGCTATCTGACTTGATAGAACTGTTCAATTACAATTTGGATAGGAACTGATTTTAAAATTTTCTCCTTTCAAAAAAAAATTGTTAGCTGTATCCCGACTTATTCTGACAAAGCTTGAGATATCAATAGAAAATCAGTTTATTGTCCTTATGTAACGAGGGACGGCTCCTCTAAAGTAATAATAAAATAAACTGATTGGCTATAAAGACCGAGAAACCTACAGGGAACAACTAACAGACAATAACTAGTATCATAAGTTGTTTTGCAGGAAGGGTCCTATTTGGGATCTTAATCATGTAAAGATTATTGTTGGTTAGGAGGATCCCCAGAAGCTTCTCAGAAATAATTATTT
>JAKVQX010000658.1:0-12671 GCA_030463015.1 Geotrichum citri-aurantii
TTAAAAAAAAAAAAAAAAAAAAAAAAAAAAAAAAAAAAAAAAACTTAAACACCCTTGTGCAAAAGCCCTAACCCCGAACCTTATTTAGTTTACAAGTGTGCGTGTACCTTAAACGGGAACAAACTTTAAATCAAAATTCCCTCCAATTATCAAAGCTTGGGCACATCTCAGTTACGTGATTCCAAGCTTGCCACATGTTACAGTGGTAATAGCAAACTTTTTTTTATTTTTTTCGTATAATCTACAGTATGAAATGTTTTATAATCTTTACTGTTTTTTTTTTGTTTAATAGTGCATTGTTGTCATCATTCATTTATATATACTATTTACTTCATCATTCATCATCATCATTACATAGACACTTTTTTTTTTTTTTTTACTTGGAAGTGTCAAGAACGTAACGACCAACAATCTGTCCCTTCTCCATCAGCTCGTAAACATGCTCAAGCTCGGAAAGACCGACAATCTTAATGGGGGAGTGGACAAGGCCACGAGTGAAGAAGTCAATGGCCTCAGCAGAGTCGGCACGGTTACCGACGTAAGAACCCTTAATGTTGATGGACTTGACAACGTGTGAGAAGACATCAGACTTGGCAACAGCGCCGGCAGGCAGACCAACGAGGACAATGGTACCAGTGGGGCGGACGTACTCGGTAGAGACACCGATAGCCTTCTCGGCAACGGCAACGTGAATGACAGCGTGGGGACCACCGTTGGTGATCTCACGGGCCTCCTTGACAATATCCTTGGTAGTCAAGAAGTCAATGAAACCCTCACCACCAAGCTCCTTAACAAGCTTAGCCTTGGCATCACCAGTATCAATACCAATGACACGGAGACCCATGGCCTTGGCGTACTGGACAGCAAGAGAACCAAGACCACCACCAGCACCGGTGATAGCAACCCACTCACCGGGAGAAACATCGGCAACCTTCAGAGCCTTGTAAACTGTAATACCAGCACACAGAATAGGAGCAATCTCGGCAAGGTCTGTGCCCTGAGGAATCTTAGCGGCGTGAACAGCCTTGGCAGTGGCGTACTCCTGGAAAGAACCATCGTGGGTGTAACCGGAAAGAATGGCACCAGCACAGTTGGACTCGGAACCCTTCAAGCAGAACTCACAGCCGAGACAAGAGCCATTGAGCCACTTAATACCAGCGTAGTCACCAATTTCAAAGTTGTTGACGTTCTCACCCTTAGCAACAACAATACCAGCACCCTCGTGGCCACCGACGAGAGGAAGCTTGGTGTCAAGAGGCCAGTCACCCTTCCAGGCGTGGAGATCAGTGTGGCAAACACCAGAGTACTTGACGTTGATGAGAATTTCATCAGAAGCAGGGGTGGGGACAGGGTAGTCGGTCTTGTAGAGAAGAGGACCGCCGCTCTTCTCGAAGACGATAGCTTTCTGAGTCTTAGGAATAGGAGCCATTGTTATAACTTTAGAATTTATTTGGTTTGTGTGTTTGAAAGAGATTGAAGTGTTGTGTAAAAGTTTTTGATGATGATGATAGAGAAGAAAGGAAAAAAAAAAAGAGAAGAGTTGGAAAGGAAAATGTCGAGTATTTATAGACTTTTAAAAATTATCAAGAAAAGATAGTCTTTGTTGAAATTTTCAGTTTTTAATTATTTTGAATTTTAAAAAAAAGAAGTAAAATTTAGCGGAGACTATGTAAAGATAGGAAGAAAGCAGCAAAAAAAGAGATTGCTAAAGTGTAGTATTGACAAATGAGCGATGATTCTGTTGAGGAGGAGAAAAAAAAAGGGAACAAAAAAAGTGAAAAAATCAAAAAAATCAAAAAAATCGAAAAAATCGAAAAAATCGAAAAAATCAAAAAAATCAAAAAAACTGAAAAAATTGAAAAAAATCAAAAATTGAAAAAATCTTAAAATACAATCATAAACTCAAAAAAATCAATGAAAAAATTACAATATTGATATTAATAAGAAATAAATTACGTATTAAATTTTCTTTATAACACAAATTGATTGAAAAATTTAAAATTAAACAACAACAACATCAAAAATTAAAAATCAAAAAAATCAAAAAAATCAAAAAAATTAAAAAAATCAAAAAAATCAAAAAAATTAAAAAAATTAAAAAAAAAGCGGAGAATTTTTACAAACTCAGCGAACCAACGACGACCCCTCTCTCAAACATCGTACGACTGTATTAAGCATTAACAACGTTGTTTTTTTTAATATCATTTTTAAAGAAAAAAATTAAAAACACATACACATACAAATGGAAATACATAAAATATAAAAATAAATTAATCAAATTTTTATGGCGTTGTAATTTTAAAATCGTTTCTTTTAACAAGCATGAGTACTTTATCTTGAGTTGATATTTTTTTGGTGTTGGAATAGCATCTTTTATTGATGGCACTTTTATTTTATATTCATTCGGGCTGATCATAGTAATGTTAAAGATCTCTTATCGATAGGAAATATCTTTGAGACGGAAAAAAAAAATTATGTATAAACTAAAAAAAAAAATGCAGTTTGAAATATTCATGCATATTCAGTTGTGTATTTGGGTATTCACGGGTAATTAATATGGTGGTATTCAATCAATGAAATTATATTTGTTCAAGAAATTATTCAATCAATTTTACTCAAGGAATTTTTCAATCCAGGTATATACCTCACCAATCAAATATTCAATCACTCAATAAAAATCCATTTACTCACTTCTGTCGGAAATTATTTAGTTCTTGGAATTGTTCTTTTGGTATACTCTTGGGTTGTTGATTTATTTTTTTTTTGTGTTCAAAATTAACACTTTCAGCACATTTTTACCTTAAAATCTATACTAATGTGTTCTTATCACTAGTGTTTTTGTTTAAGATTGTTACAGTTGTTTTTTATTGTCTCGACTACCATATTTGCTACTGTTAATAATAAAAATATTTCATTGTGTAAATTTTTTTTAAATTTTTTTTTCTTTGTAATTATCCATGTGATTAGTAAGTTTTGATATCACGTTTCAAGGCTTTGACAAAGTTTTTTTTTATATTTTTTCTTTCTCAGGGTTTTAAATTTTTATGCACGCACGGCTGTATCTTCCTAATTGGTGGATTTTTGTGGGGTTTTGTTTTTTTTGTTATGTCACTTAAAACCAAACTTCAAGCGTCTGTAAAAAAAAAACTCTAAAAATAAATAATACTTAAGACTTATGCATTTTTGCCACTAGTAATACGTTTGTTTTTAAAAAAATTTAAATTTTCACTTGTGTTTTTTTTTTTTTCTTTTGTTGTTGTTGTTTTTTTTCCCGCCTTCGATTACGTAACCCTTCTCTCCATGTCTGACTGGGCATTGCCCCACGTCTCGATGATTTTCCAGCTCCATCTTTCCGACTTTGTTAGTTGGCCCATGTACCTTTTATGGTACCCCAAAAAAAAGCAACTTCTTAATTAGTATTCCCTCCCCCGGTCCTTGCCCCCTCCCTTCATCTCAATACGTTGACTTTTTTTTTTACGTGAGATTTTTTTTTGTACGTAATTATGATTTGATTAGATAATGATACTGTATTCTCTTTTGTTGTTGTTCAATGATTTGGTGTGCCCCCGCAAAAAAACCCTCACTCAATTAGCAATGACAACACCCCCCCATTTCTGCACCAACGGAAATTCGAGTGTTCAATTATTGTGTACAGGCTAAATCGCTGTCACTGTATGAAAAAAAAAAAAAGAAAAAAAAGTTCAAGTGTTTACTTTAATTGTGTAATCTGGAATTGATGGAGATAGGTCCATGGCTTTACGGACATTAGGAGGCATTGGACAGAGAAAAAAACATTTAAACATAACTTTCAAGTACCATGTCTACAGCTATATGTCTTATCGTCAATGGTCTTTCTTTTTACACTACAATGCCATTGTTGAGAGAATCGACATCAATTTTGTGATGCAACTTCACCAACTAAACTTTTGCCCCAGAATCATCACTTATTTTTTCCACCGTAGTTTTACTTCCTTTGATTACTATGAAACCATTCTTATCATCATCACTAATAGAAAAAAATTTATTCAATTTAAAACTCCTCGCTAAATTATGGATATACCTAAAAGCGAGGCAATTGATCCAGAACTCACGCCCGGCAGAAAAGTCAACTTTCCGCCGCCTTCTTCACTACTTACCATGCCACTCAACAAGCCTATTAGAGTAATTGTAGAAATGGGATCTAGCTCATCATCAAATCAATCCAACAAGGCTTCTGCTACCCTTGCCAAAAAGGACGTCTCAAGTTTGTGTGCAGCAAACAACAACGTTACCAACACAAGTAACATCGACCTTCACAAAAATTATAACACAGTTCCATTTGATACACATCATAAAACTAGTAACAACCATCCCAACAGTAGTCTAATCTCTTATAATCATTCTGCAGAACATTCTTTATCCAAATCAAAAAAAGCACTGATTCGCCGCGAAAGGGCTGTGCTTCAATCGGGTGACAGGTCATACTTTTACACTAAGCATGCCGTCGAGTCGCCTAATCTGTTAGTGATGCCTTCTAGTACAGGTAGCAATCCAAAGGAATTTTTTCATAAATCTTGCTCTGATGCAGTTACCAATATTGCCGATGAATACATGAAGCCAGCCCTAGAACACATTCCATCGAGCTTATTGTCAGCCACAAAATTATCGCGTGGATCTTCGCCGCTCGCCATATCGCCAGAAAATCCAGTTTCAAGCTTCAGTGACCCGTCAACTGGAGTCAAGTCAACTACCATCAAAGATACAGCAGGCTCTGAAAAAGAAACTGACACATCGGCAAAGCCGACTCCACGGCTAGATCCACCCCCACCGGCAAACAGACTTACTATTTGGGACATCTACTGCTACACAATCACGTTTCCGTTTTTTAAACCAATACTGAACTTTATGGGTCTTCTAAGACCAGAGCAGCAAAAAGCCTGGCGCGAAAAGATAGGTATGCTCTCAATTATTTTGTACCTGACCGTGTTTGTGGGCTTTTTCACCTTTGGGTTTAGCTCAACGGTGTGCGGCGATACTTTACCACGTACACACTTTTCAAGCATTCCTCGCGATGCTGTCGTAATTCGTGGCGTAACTTTCAATATTTCTGGACTCGTACACCACCCTCGCATCCCCCAGCTCAGCCAAAAAGTCAAAAACATACGGGTGCAAGGAAAAACTAAAGTGTCATTTTCGTTATCACCAAGCTCTCATATTAGATTAATAGACTATGCTGGCGGCAAAGATGCATCGCTACTGTTCCAAAGATACCGCACAGATCGCAGCAGTGGCCGTAGTAGTAGTAGCAGCATCTGTGACAAATTTCTCGGATACTCTAACAGCTCGTGGTCTATTGCAAACCAATCTGGAATTGCACCATACTACCCATGTGTACTACTAAACATTGACGGAACCTTTGTATCGCCATTAGCACACGACCAAAAGTACAAAAAGTTTTCGTCAAAAATGCCAAGCTATTCAATTGAGTTCAAGAACAGCTGCCATTTATCGCCGTCATTTGAAAATAATTACTATGGGTTGACTAAAATGAAAGATGTTTACTACTCTTGGAAAGACATTACAGCTACCAGCCGGCCACTTGTCGTGTACCTCAGTGAAGTTCTTGACCTCTCGCGGTTAAATCTACTGAAAGACATTGATTTGAAAGAACCACTACAGTTAATAGTAGCTAACGCAGTCAGAAACAAGGGGCAGGATATTTCTGCTTTATTATCGGCTAATATCCAGTCTCAGCAAGCTGGCAAATGTCTCATTGAACTTGCAAAAGTAGGTGTGATTGAGTCCGAATCTGTAGGATGTATCGCAGCTCACAGCATTCTCTTTTTATCTTTGACGTTTATTTTTTCAATTATACTTGCCAAGTTTGCCTTTGCACTCTACTTTGAATGGTTCATGTCGTGGCGTCTTGGAGATGGCTTTCAAAACTTTACGTTTATGGGCACTGTTGCCTTCAGTAAAAATTCATATTCTGAGGTTCCCGTTGCAATAAATGAATTAAACAGCTCAGTTTCAACAGGTTGTGAAGATGAATTGCCTAATTCTGGCGCTGACAGACAAGTATCAAAAATCTACGACACTAAAAATTTACTTGCCATGAAGCATCAACCTTTCTACACGCTTTTTCTAGTTACATGCTACTCGGAGTCGCTAAGTAGTATTCGCACTACTCTTGATTCACTCGCTACGTGCGCGTATCCTAATGACCATAAACTTATAATTGTTGTGTGTGACGGGTTGATAACAGGTAACGGAAATCAAATGTCTACACCAGATATTGTGCTGTCAATGATGGAGCGCCTCATAGTGCCTCTGGACAGCACCCCACTGCGCCCGTACGTTGCCGTTGCTACCGGTGGAAGACGCTACAACACTGCCAAAGCATACGCTGGGTTTTACAAGTATGACAACTCCACTGTGCCGCGTGCACAGCAGGTCGAAATTGCCATGGTGTGCATAGTCAAATGTGGCGACGACTGGGAGCGCAAGGCGGAGGGAGTCAAGCCCGGAAATCGCGGCAAGCGTGACTCGCAGGTACTACTTATGGCATTTCTACAGAAAATTATGTTCAACGAAAGAATGTGCGATCTTGAAAACTACTTGTATCTGCTGATCTGGCGGCTGGTTGGGCGTGACGTTATGGAATACGAGACAGTGTTGATGGTGGACGCCGACACCAAAATTTTGCCAGATTCGTTAGGTCACCTGGTTAACTGCATGATGAGAGACCCCGACATTATGGGTCTGTGCGGCGAGACTCAAATCACCAACAAGTGGGAATCGTGGGTGACAATGATCCAGGTGTTTGAGTATTTCATCTCGCACCATCTCACCAAATCGTTTGAATCGGTGTTTGGCGGTGTAACGTGTCTGCCTGGATGTTTTTCTCTATATCGCATCAAAGTACAGAAGGGGCCTCAGGACTACTGGGTGCCTATCCTAGTAAACCCAGACATTGTTGAACGTTACGGAGAAAATATGGTGATGTCATTGCACAGAAAAAATCTGCTACTGTTGGGCGAAGACCGGTATTTGTCAACTTTGATGCTCAAAACATTTCCCAGCCGTAAACAGATCTTTATTCCACAGGCCAAATGTGAAACAATAGCACCATCTAAATTTCGAGTGCTTCTAGACCAGCGGCGCCGTTGGATCAATTCTACAGTACACAATTTATTGGAGCTTGTAATTGTGAACGACCTGTGCGGCGTGTTTTGCCTATCAATGCAATGTGTAGTGCTCATCGAATTGCTAGGTACGCTAACATTGCCAGCTGCCCTGGCGTTTACGGTTTATATGTTAGTGCGTGCAATTGTGGTGCGGCCTGTGCCGCTGTTTCCGCTTCTAATGCTTGCGCTGATCCTCGGGCTACCAGGACTATTGATTCTGGTCACGGCACACGACTGGAAGGATTTGTTGTGGATGGTTATATACTTGCTATCACTGCCGGTGTGGAACTTTGTGTTGCCGCTAAACGCGTTCTGGAAGTTTGATGACTTCCGCTGGGGCACAACCCGCGAGATCACGACCGAGACTAGGAGCTCGCGCAAGGAGCAGGCGCACAATGCAGAGCGTGACGAGCAGCACGCGGAGTTTGATTCAAGTCGAGTTCGTAGGATGACTTTCAAGATGTGGATGGACATGCAAATGCCGTCTGTGGGATTTGAACAGTCTTCACAGTCGGTGCTAGGGGAGGGGGTGACATAAATAGACACCGAATAAAGATTAAAATGAGAGTTGTATATGTAATGTTATTGATGATGATGCTATTGCCAACTGCATGCTTTCTGTCTATCTACGCAAACACAGATTTTTAGCCTACGGGTGTCACTGTTTCAAAAAAAAAAATTTAAATGTACACCGGCTTTCCCGGGTCCGGTCACGATTAAGTGACAATAATAGTACCGGGTTACAACGACTGAATTACTTGTGTGTGTGTGTGTGTGTGTGTGTGTTGCAGAAGGATCACACAAAACTTTAAAAGGTCGTAGTCGTTACATCAGTGAGGCCCCCAAAAAAAAAATTTTTTTTTCTTTTCCCCTTCGCTACCGCTGACCAAACTGAAACCTTTTCCTGGAATTCTCTCTTCCAAGCCTTTTAATCGACTTCTTTTCTTTCCTTCATTCTGGTCTGTTCGCCTCCAAAACATCTCAAGCATTCTCAGCGTCTCAGCCAGACAAAGCAACTTTCATTCTTCCCTTTTTTTTTTTCTTCTTCTTCTTCTTCTTTTTAGTTTACATCCCGCATCTTTACAATGGTCGAGTCTCCGGACTGTGGCAGACCTAGCAGCAGTAGCATTACCAGCACCAACAATACCAATATCAGCAGCGCAAACAACAGCAAGGCCAGTCTCGATAGCAACTTAGCGACGCCACGGTACCAGCGTCCGGTTTTTAGCTTGGAATCAGACTCGTCGGACGACGAAGACGATGATAACGATCAGTCGGCACAATCTGTGCAAAAGTATGTGATATGTGTAACTCCTTCTGATAATCTAAAACCTTGTCTTTCAAGCTAACGCAGCATTCTATTTTATAACTTTTTTTTTTTCTTCTTCTTCTTCTTCTTTTTTCTCTTTCTCTAACCAGGCCGCCTATTGTTCAGGATCCAACCGCGTACATGACTATCAACGACGAAATTCTCAAAACATTTCCCTATGAGTCGCAGCATTCATTTTCATTTGCCTACATTTCACAGTCCTCGATTTCCTCGCGTTTGGACATTCTCAAGCGCTCGCTCGAGTTTCTAAGAAATAATCCCTCTCTGACCAACCTCGGCCATATGTCGTCGTCCTCCTCGACGACTGCGCTAGAGGGATTTTTTAAGACCGGTAGCTCTGTCTCAGGCAGACATCAGCTGCAAACGACCACTACAGCCAACGGTCGGCGCGGCAGCGGCGTGCTTCGGTCGTCAGCCTCGTCAGCCGCACTCTCAATGCTCACCAACTACACGTCCAGCCATGCGGCGGAGCCGTCGCTAACGGCGTTTGACACTAACCTAAAGTCGATTCTCGTGCTTCTCGAAAACGCGCACGTGTTTCCCAGCAAGTCTGGCTCGCCCGTAGACCCCACGCAAGGCGATGCGCAAAATATCCTACTTGCGCTGCAGTCAGATTCGCAGGCGTCAGCGAGTCTTATAAAGCCGGGAATCACACGTGCGGTGACCAACCCGTCGATTCTGGTAACGGGAACTGGTATTGCGGCGGCGCGAGGTGGGAACAGCGCTAAAAATACAAATCTACACAGCCAATTGACGCCGATCCCCTCGCAGCCAGGGTCGAACGCGGACCTGCCGACGCTGATGGACTCGGCTAAGATCCACAAGCGCACCAAAACGAACGTCGCGTCTTTTAACCTGCAGTCGCAGCTACTGGAGTCGCTGGCAACGCCCTACGTGGACGAGTCTTGGACATCGATCATCAAGCGTGTAGGCTCTGTCGCGCAGCTCAACACGATCAACAGTAGCCGCGACATGACAGCTTCGAGTCTTAACCTTGCACGCCGTATATCGGCTTCTAATGGAAACGGACTGAACTCGACTTTGTTTCATCCCCTGGCGTCAAAATTTGCATCTAACCAGTCAGTTTTCACGACCTCAGCAGAGTTCCCTTATATGATCCTGACGGGGAATGACATGGGCTGCCTCGTGTTTGGAATGTCTAAGGCCGAGATGCGCAAACTAGCGATTCTTGATCTCGTTGGCGGCAACCCTGCGACCAAGCGCCGACTGGTTAAAGAGAAACTTGAACGCAAGGACTTGGCGACTGGCGTGCTACTATGTGGTGATATTCTGCCAATTGCCAAATCCAACGGACAGGCCGGCTATAGCAGTTTTTGGGCTAAGTTTCACTCAACCACCAGTGCCAATAACGGCAAGGGCATCATGACTTGGGTCATTGAGGAGGTGGTGTGCGACTCGGCGATGATTGATGTTGACATAACGACTGGCGTGGTGTCAAACATTCGTGGCGCCGAGAAGAAAATCTTGTTCCCGTATGTGACAGCTGAGGCTGAAGAAAACGGCCGAATTCTGATTCATGACATTCTGTCAGGAATGCCTGAAAATCTGGAAGAGCTCAAAACGGGCTGGCAGCCCGGAGTCCGCGAGCAGCATGTGACAATCTCCGGTAAAGAAGTGATTCCATGCTCAACGGCTACTGTTGTGAATGAGAAAAATACGGTGTCAATCGAGCTACTTTCTCTGCCGCATATGGCTGGCGTGATCATGATTGACACGGCAACGTTCAATATTAGCGACTACAATGCGTCATTTTTGAATCACTTGTTTGGTTATGAAAAGGACGAATGCAAGGGCTGGAACATAAACGATTTAATTCCTAACTTGACAGATCTTGTAGACCTCATCAAGGTTGACTGCGATGTAGATCTTACAGCGACTAACGGGTTGGTACTACCGGAACACTTGTTTCGAAAGACAGCCGCATTACGGACGAGTAAGTTGAATGCGGATCCAGACAATGGCGATCAACAGCCAAAGAAGACAGCTTCCTCAGCGTCGCTTTCCGAAGAGGCACAGCTAGATGGCATGGCCCTTTTTATGAAGTCCCGGGGCATTGACGGTTTGCACAAGGACGGCCACGTTATTACTATAGACGTACAGCTGCGCACGATTGGGGGATCTAACTATGCGCTGTGGGTAACGTTCTCGCGAAACATCACCGGTGTGCATGAGACCAAGGTACCATCGCAGCTGTCACTACTTTCTGTTAAGAAGCGCAGTTTGCACCACCGCAGCACTAGCACGAATTTTTCTGACGGCAGCCATGGGCGCCACAGTAGCGAGTCTTCGAACTTGAGCGCAACGAGCTTTGGCAGTCTTACTGGCGCGGGTGGCAGCGGGGAAAGTATGGAAGCCAAAGCAACCGATCTGATGCCTCGCATTTCGTTGTCGTCATCCAGCACGAGCGTACCCAAAATAAACACGGCTTTGGGTGAAGATGTTTCTATTCCGCAACAACCCAAGACGCCGACGTCGCCATCAGCGGAGAAGATGTCTAAATTTGGGTCGATTGGACATACGACTCTGCGCACACCGCGTGAGCAGATTCTGAAACATCAGAACGAAGCACCCAACTCGGCATCATCGGTCTATTCTATCCACATACCCGAGCTTGGCGCGCGGCGCCGCGAGAAGACGCTTAACGATTTTAACATTTTACAGAAGATGGGCGAGGGCTCGTATGGCAAAGTGCTGCTAGCGGAATACAAGGAAGAGCCGCATTTACGAGTAGTGCTCAAGTGCGTGGTCAAGGAGCGAATTCTCTTTGACACCTGGACGCGCGATCGCAAACTGGGCACGATCCCTTCGGAAATCAAAGTCATGGCGGTGCTGAACAAGTGGCCGCACGAAAACATCATACAGCTTCTAGACTTTTTCGAAGATGACGAGTTCTACCATATTGAGATGGAGCCGCACGGTAACCCGGGCACGGATCTGTTTGATCTAATTGAGTTGCAGCTGACGATGCCAGAAAGTCAGTGCAAGAGCATTTTCAAGCAAGTGGTGGCTGCGGTCAAGCATCTACACGAGCATGACATTGTGCATCGCGATATCAAGGATGAGAATATTGTTGTCGATGGCGATGGGTATGTGAAACTTATTGATTTTGGTTCATCGGCGTTTGTGCGCCAGGGCCCGTTCGACGTTTTTGTGGGCACAATCGACTACGCGGCCCCGGAGGTGCTGTCGGGCCGGCCCTACGAAGGCAAGCCGCAGGATGTGTGGGCCCTGGGAATCCTGCTCTACACGATTGTGTACAAGGAGAACCCATTCTACACGGTGGACGAAATTATGGACCACGAGCTGCGCGTGCCCTACGTGACATCCGAATCATGCCTGGAGTTGATCAAGATGATTTTGACTCGCGATCTGCGTAAACGTCCTGACGTCAATGCTATTTGGGACCACCCTTGGATGGCCGACAATTAAAGTGAGTTTGCTCTGCGAGGCTTGGAATTTTTTTTTTCCATACACTGATTTGATAGAGCAGCTGCAAAGTTTTTTTTTTTTACAAAGGTTTTGTTTTTTTTCAACCTCTGTGTCTCTATTGTTTTTAAATTTTTTTTGAATCTCCCTTGTGTCTTTTTTTTTTCCATTAATTTATATACATAGAAGTGTGGTTTGCCTAAGATTTTTTTTTTTCTTTCAACAATAAAAGCCATAAAATAAAGAAAAAAAAGAAGAAAAAAAATCAATGGGCATATGCCTCTTCTCAGCATCATAATCATCATTATAAATAAAATTATCTCATTGTGCAATTTATCCAAAAAAATAACAATTATAATATAAATAAATTTGTATCTGCGCTGATAAATTTGAATTTTTCTCAAAGATTTTGAAATTTTGGTAATTTTTTTTTCTGGGTTCCATGTGTGTGGTGATGGAGTAGGTATTTAACAGACATAAGACGCTCATTTAGGGAATGTGTTCATTGGATTAATTTTTTTTTTTTGATTTTCGTCTATTTTTTGCGTTTGTGTGTGTGTGTTTTTTTTGTGGATAATTATTGAGTCATAAAGTGGTTACGTAATGAGATTTTTGTGGTTCAGTATATACTAATCAACTCAATAATATTAGTAAGCCGAAATTATTTGTAGTAGTAGTAGTATTTTTGTCCGGTCAACCGGGATATTATACAAGATTATTTATAAAAG
>JAKVQX010000659.1:0-12667 GCA_030463015.1 Geotrichum citri-aurantii
TATTATTATTATTATTATTATTATTATTATTATTATTATTATTATTATTATTATTTTGAATATAAAACAGGCTGACTAGCGAAAAGATTATGAACGACCATATTAATAAGTACCAGACTAAAAAACTAATTGTTTGGTTTGACAAGCAAACAAAAAAAAAAAAAAACCTCCAAGACGTTTATGATCAGCATGTATCGCCAAACAAGTTCCTGATACTAATCAAATTTTTTTTGTTCTAAATATCCTTTTTATTATTAAATAATTTTTTCTTTTTAATAATGACACTCCGCTGCCTACCATCGGGGCCCTACATGCATTAAAAATATACTCTATTTGTATTTTTATGTAGTCATACAAATGTAAGTATCGTTAGGTCTCGTTTATAAAACATTGATTATTACAATAATTATTCTATTGATGAAAAGAAGCTCGCCGCCATCCCATGATAATGACTTCGTAGATAAAGAGCTTTGTAGGAAATTAAACTAGTTTAAAAAAATAAATAATTTGAAATGAATGTTTATTTAACTTTTATGTTTTATTTTCATCTAATGCCATGTGCAAGATTGATCTGAATGCGTAAGATAAAAATTGACAGACTTAGCAACAATAGGTAAAAGCCCCCACCTAGACAGAGAGATGCGCCCTAGAAACCAAAAATTTTTATGCATTTAAAAAATATTTTTTTTAATCTTTTGGCAGCAAGTTAGAAAACAAAAAAGAGTAAATTAAATAATAAGGCATGTGTTTACTTACGTCTATGTTTAATTCATGTTTTAAGCAGAATGTGGTGCAATACTATTAGTACTGCGCAGTACGCACATCGTGAACATCTCTCTCTCTCTCTCTTTCTGTCTCTTAAGCGCCAAAAAAAAAACCCTGCAAAATGTCCGATTCTCTCAACCATACCAGTAGTAATACTTGTGATTATTGTAGTAAAAGTAAGAATAAAAAATCAAAAAAAAAAAAAAAACGTGGTATTGCTAGCACAGATTCACCTCTTGGGTTTAGCTGACGACAATCAGTTGGAATCTTCATTCAATTTTCACTGTCAGTTTTTTTGGCTCATAATCTCTCAGCCGGGCACACGTATGCAATCCCACGATGATCGTGTCAATGCAGTTATAATCAATGATCAACCCACACACAGAAGAAAAAAAAAAAGGAAACAGAATCAACTGATTGGCCTACCAAAAAAAAAAAAAACATTAATATTCAATCAAAAAACCAAAAACTTAAAAAAAAGGTTTATAAAAAAAGAATAATCATGAAATCAAAAGAGTTAAAAACGGTTTTAAGCGCTGATAAATTGCCAACGAATATTGTTTAATAAATTTTTTTTATAATCGTTATTATAATTAACTTTTTATTTGCCAAACATTGAAAACAAATGATTATGTTTAATTAGAATTATCGAAGTAAAAAAAAAAAAAGACAAAAACGAGAATTTTAATTAACTGCACAGAAAAAAAAAAAGGTCAAGAATAGCATCACTATTAAATACATGTAGGTTTTTTTTTTGCCTCTGGCTAAATAGGCCACTCCCTTCGCTAATTTCACTGCATACCAAAGTTGTATGAGTACTCCATAAACTACTCAAATTAAAATTTAATACCCGTGGACACTAAAATAACAAAGGGTTCATTAGGCATTTGTGAGTGTAGCGGTCAGTGCCTTAGTTTTTTTTTTTTTTTTGTTTTGTTTTTGGTTCCTGGTTAAATATCGCGATTGTGGTAAGAGACAAGAGCGTTATCTGTCTTTGGCAATTTGGTACCATCATTAAAATTTTTGTTTGTTTAAAATTACCAATCTTATTTATCCATCAAACAAAATTTATTGGATTTATTTAATTGAATAGAAAAAAAAAACCGAAAAAAAAAAACACAAACACACAAAAGTAAAAAATTCGTAAAAAATAACAGCAACACTGAAAAAAATAAAAAATAAAACCAAGAAAAATAGGTTGGATAGTGATAATAACAAACTACTCAAAAAATGCGTTGTTTTTGGTTCATGGATAGTCCTGGTGTTTTGATGGATTACCGTGATCATGTCAATGATTGAAAAAATATTATTATGAAACTTATTGATGATAACCCCACCTCCTGTTTAAAAAAAGATAATAAATATGACCTCTCCTAAGATTGCGGTAATCTCAGAACTGGCGATGCTTGTAAATGACTGTGGGTGGTTCACTTAATAATCCTTCACCTCATTGAAAACTGTAATAGTTTATAGTGAAGCGTGTGTAGTCAAAAAAAAAAAAGTCCAAGCAAATCAAAAAAATTCAAAGTGGAAACCACTCAACACAACTTGTCTAATACACTGCGAAATAAATCAAAGGCCTTGCTGAAAACCATTCAGACTAGACAGGTCGTTGTACATGTACCAGTTCTGCATGTTGTAGTTAAAAATGTTGTTGCTTGAGTCACCCAAATTATAGTTGAGCGTGGAGTCAATACTATCGTAAACGTTTCCAAAGGACTGCCATGCATCAGTAAGGCTTCGATTGTTTTCAAGACTACCGTTAATAGAGGGGAGAGCAGTGGAGGCTTCGGGGTTGAGAGAGTCGCAGAACGACTTAAAAATTTCTGACTGAAACACGGATGGTGGTACATCGTAGTCAATCACCATTTTTAGCAGCGCCCGGTTGGCGCTCTCAACGTTGACGTGAACATGCTGGTTGCTGTTATCAGTAGCGGCAGCAGAAGAATTACTTGTAGGCAAATCAAAGGACACAGGAGAGTTCAGGACCAGATTTAGATTTTCAGGCGACGTAGAACTGGAAACAGAAGATATAGGAGAGGTAAAAGTAGATTCATCAGGGATGCTTAGCGGGTCATCATAATCAAGTTTGTAGCCCATATCGAGCTTATTATTCGGCTCATCAGAGAAAAGGGAAGTGTGTGGAACTAGGTTGTGCAGCTGGAAGGGGCGATTTTCGGTCTCACCACTTCGCATAGCTGTGTATGTATTGTAGGAGTTGGGCAGAGAGATACGGGCGGGAGGCAGAAGAACAGGCGTGGCAGGAGTGTCATTCAGCACCGGAGTGGTGCTGAACGGATCCGAAAACTCAACACTTACAGAAGTAAGCAGCTCGGAGGGGGTAGAAGGAATATTTTCAACGGAGTCAATGTCAAAATCAAGAATGTTCTTGGGCCGCGATACGGCATCGCTAACGCTCTTGCTATGCTTTTGAGAAGTTGTTTTCTTATTAGGCGAAACGCTAATGGAGTTGGAGTCCAAACTTAATTTTTTGGAGGAGGGGCTAGTTGTGGGTTTAGTAGTTTTAATTAAATTGATAGAGGACTGAGAAAGCTGCTTGGAATGACGGCGCGGTTTGTTGGCGCTTATAGTTGGCTCAATGTTATGCACGCGGGATAGATGCCTAATAGGTGCGGCCGTGCCACCAGAAAGCAGATATGTAGTTTTCTTATCCTTGCAGATGGCGCAAACCCAAATTTCCTGTCCGTCATTATTCAGGGTGATTCCCTCTTCGGGATTGGTAGTCGAATAGTTCCAAATATGTGAGGTTCTAGGTCTTCGTTTCGTAACGTTCTTGTTGTGTTTTTTGACGACTCGGTTGGGGGAGGTGAGAGACGTACGGGGTGTTCTGGGGGTGGAGTCAGACAGCGAAGATACGGGTGCACAGGGCGGTGTGTTAAGAACAAGATTATGCTTGCACATGGGCGAGTGATGGTGATCGTTGTTGAGCATTGTGAAGCTAGTAAGGCTAGAATGTAGCGGTAGTCTATTTAAAGATGGCGATGGTTCATAAATTAGCAGTAAGGAGTTGATTGTTAAAAGCAAAATGAAAAACAGAAAGAGAATAGAAGAAGAAGAAGAAAAAAAAGAGAGATGAATAAGAGAGAAAAAAAGGTGGAAATAGTTTTATTTTTATTTCAGAAAAAAAATCTTTGAACAGAGTCAAGCTCTGTGTATGTTTTCTTTTTAAATTTTTATTTTTTTTTTTGGTTTTTTATTTCTTTTGGACTTATGAGAAGACAAGTCATGGCCATGATTCCTGCGATATGTGCATTTGAAAAGGGAAGAAGAAGAAAATAATAATAAAATCCATAAAATAATTTTATGTTATAAAAATCACTTTTGGTATCACAAAAATAAGAAAAAATAAAAAAAAAAAAGGTTTTTTTTAGCGGTTCCTAAAGAAAAAAAAAGAAAAAAAAAAAAAAAGAAAAATTAAATTCACCGATTTCGCTGCCATAAAACTTAGCTTTAGATAAATAAGGCTGCCATTCAAGACCTTAAGAGAAAAAAAAAATACTTTTAACAATAAGTGAAAACAATTAAAAAATATAATGAAAAAAGAGCTAAAATTTACGTGTTTCCCAATGTGTTGTTAATTTGATTTACTTTCGCTAATCAATATGAGTTTCATTTTTTGGTTTTTGGGTTTTTTTATCATGATATCCATCATGGACTAGATACTTTTGTGAAGTTTTTTTTTTTAAAAAAAACAAGTATTTCATCTAGACTCATGGCGGTTTCTGTTGACTGACTTATAGTCACCATACAAGAAAGAAAAAGCCTTTAGAAAAACATGTATTTTGGATTTTAAAAAAAAACGTGAAAAAAAAGAAATTATCAACGCCATATAATGTGTTGAGTGACCAGCAAAATGTGAGCAAAAGTATGTCCATAGAAAAGAAATTATTTACAAAGTTTTTACACACACACACACACACACACACATAAACATACAGTACCCAGGCACGCTGATATCTAAAAGTCTAAGCTAATTAGAAATGTTGGCAGAGACATGCATAATCAGAATTGACAATCCTGGCTCAGAGCAAACGCGTGAACATCACAATATGGTCATGTTGTACAACAACAAAAAACGCACAGCTTTTTGCCAGCACGTTCGTGTTTTACTGAGTCAGAATGACAAGCTGAATCTCTATCTGATTCCTTATAGATTTATAAAATTCTCATTGATAAAATCTACTTTCTAAAAGTGTAAGGTTGGTAAGTTTAACGCTTCTAATTTCATCTTCCCACACACACTTCACATATATTTGTGAACGGGTGAGTAAATGAGAGAGAGTGTATGAGTTTTTTTTTTTTTGGTTGCGCGCTTTGTATTTTCGCTTAAGAGAAAAAAAAAAAAAAACAGTTGACTGCCTTAATGAGTTGAGGTTAGTAGCTTTCATTTAAGGTTCAATGCTTTCTCGTAAACATGCATAGTTTAAAGCGACAAGTGCAGGAAATCTCACGTGCACCAGTGCTTATGTTCATGCAAGATGTCAAAGAATTGCAAAAAAAAAAAAACCTTTTTTGAGTTTTTGACTACAGTATATCTGAGTACAAGGCTGGATTAGAGTTTTTTTGGTTAGATCTGCACAAAAAAACTTTTTTTTAAACAAAATGTTTTCAATTTTATAAAAAATAAAAAAATCGTGTGCATTTTTTTTGGCACGCAATGTACAAACTACATGACGGCAAGTAGGCTGGTCTTTCTGCTATTGTTAGTTCTGCGGTCAAGTTAACAAAAGCAGCAGTGGCAAAAAGCAGCAGCAGCGGCAGGAACACCTGTTTGTGCCAAAATGACAATTGAAATTCGCGTGTTTGCTAGACCTGCGGCCAACAAAACACAAAAAAAAATATCTACATTTTCAATGTGTGTTTTTGCGGAATCTTTCTCCGTTGCTAGGCAATAAAAAATCAATGCAATGGGAACTAGAATACCGCCATTATAATGTGGCCATAACAATTAGCAAGTCAACTATAGTTACTAACGGGCGGGGGTCTGGAAGATTTATCTATTTCTTGTTCTTTTTTTTTTTTTTTGGCTTTTTACCATGTAATACGTCCAGACAGCCTTTTTTTTTGATGCCAAAAAAGGGCAAATTCATATCCAGTTAGATCTTATATAAGTAGATTTATAGGAGATAAGATAGTTTTACAAATGACATGTTTATCGAATGCACACACGTAAAAACAAAAAAGAAAGTCAGGTTAACTCTTCCACCTTCAAAGAAAGGTAAAAAAAATTGTGTGACTAGCGAACTTGGATCAACATTATAGTCATTTTTCTTCTCAAAATAAGAAAAAATTAGAGCTGTATTTACATAAACACTTTACTTGATACTTTCCTATTTTCCACCTGCCGTTTTTTTTTTTTTTATTAAAATACCCGTCCGATGCCATTCAATATCAACGGGTGCCAGTCTTGCGAAAAAAAAAAAATCAGTAGGTTAAAAAAAACTTTTTCCTTCTATTTTTTTTCTTTCTATCTTGTGCTTCGCTGCTGCTTCTGCTGCTGCCAAAATAAATCAAAAACCTACATTGATTGGGTTCTCATTCGACCCCTTGGCCCAGGCCAACCCGGACTACAGCTTTCAAAGACTTGTATGCACGCTTTCCACAGACCCGACATGGCAGGTAATATTATGTTTTTAAGTAGTGTTTAGTTCGCGTCTTTTTTTTTCTGCACTTGTCTCACTGCGATGATCATCCTGGCTCAAAAATAAAAGTACAAGTTTTAAAAAGTATTGAAACATTTTTATTGTCAGCCACCTCTACTGGTCATTCTTTAATACTCAAAATTTTTTGTTGTTGTTCACACAACAATTAACTGGTAAAAACGCTAGTCAATAGACGTGAGGTATGTAAGACGTATGCGTTAAATGCTTTGTCCATAATTTCTATCTGTTAATAGAAAAATAAACCATACCTCAAAGTAGTGTAAGCGTAAAAAATGCCCGGTTCATGTGTACGTGATTCAAATGTACAGATGCGCGTTTACTCTTTTTTTTTTCTCTCTTCCTCGTGCTTTTAAAAATAATGTTAACGGCTGTTGCCTAGCAACGCTTGCCTAAGAAAAAAACTCAAAATATGCGAAAAACCAAAAAACCAAAAAAACCAAAAAAAATCAAAAAAAAAAAAAAAAACGTTAAATTGCGCATTGGTGATTGGGATTCAGGATTAAAGCTAGCCGAAGCTTTTTCCCCCCTTGCCAGGATCACTCATGCCAGTACACACTTGTTACGTAAAAAGTTTCTTACCAAGTGTGTGTACTTTTTTTTTTTTTCACTTACCATCAATCAGTTGGTCTGACTTATTAGCTTAAGGTCTGACTTATTAGCTTTGTCCACAAAAAATTCAATTTTATGGGCTTTCTTTCGCAGAGTATATAGTTTTAGACAAGCAACAGAAAAAAAAAAGATTACACTCTATTTTAGTCTAGTAAGAAACTGGGTTAACTTATCCAGGTACTAGTTTAAAATACATCAAGAGTCTTTTTTGTATTTTTTTTTTTTTTTTTTTCTCAAAACAAAACAAAGAAACTCCCAAGCTTAAACGAAAATTTTGGTTGAAAGGTACTTTTTTGGATCTATCAATTTTACCCAATTTTTGTTGAGCTAAGTCTTTATAAAAGCTTTCCACTAGGTTTTAATCTTTTCTTAAATCTTTTCTCACCCACATGTCATCGGGTTTGCACGTCATCGGGCTTGCACGTCATCTTTTTGTTCTAAAAACAAAAGAAATTGCTTATAAAGTTATTGTTTTAATACGAAGGCAAAAAAAAAAAAAAAAAAGCTGAAATGTTTAATTGAATAACATGTCAAAAGTATACTAGCGGTAAATGTTAACAGTAACAGCAAAACCAACCCGACTCTCATGATCATGCCTAGCTTGTAAAAAGGTCAGCCATCAATGCGCCTGTAGTTAAGAAAAAACTTTATTGCGTCGGGTAGATAACTACGCCATTTTTAATTTGAGACCACAGAATCACTTGTTTTACATTTGATCTCTGTAACCACAAGTCGCCAAATTTACTCTTTCTCCCAATTAGGCGTACATAAAAATTTTTGTACCTGACAGTGGTCAAGACTTTTAAAAGTTACAGATTTTTATCTCTTTCTAAAATCACATAAATGGAAGTTCTGACTTTAATTAAAATCCAAAAACAGGAAAAAACAAAAATAAACATTTATGTGTTCTTATCAATTTATTGATACACCACAATAAAATAAAACAGAGCGTCAGAGACCACTTAGCATGTCGATTTGGACATCTTCAAGAAATATCTGAAAACAAACTAATAGCTGCATAAAATAGAAAATACATGTATTAATTAATATCTACAAGTATGGGATGAAAATGTGTTTCATACGCACAATCTCAGAACTACACGTAAAAATTGTTTTGACCAAAAAAATCTCTGATACAAAGTTAAATGTGTTTCAATTTAAGTATCAAAAAGAATCACTGTCCATCTTCCAACCAATCTTAGTTTACGTGGCGGGTTTGTTTCTGGGGATAAACAAAAGCAAGAATAAAAACCAAAACCAAAAAAAAAAAAAAAACAATTTTACAGGAGCACACATGGCCAACGACTAGCTGATCTTATTTGCTTTTCCTTGCTACTGCTAGTGCTTTTATGTTATCATGTTACACGATACTACACACTACAAGTGACATCTAGCACTGCGGCTACCGATGGGCTTTGCAAAAGTACCTGTTGCTGACAAGCTATCCTCTTCGGCTTTTTTTTTTTTTTTTTTTTTTTTTGCTATTTTTTGACTAGCACCGCTAGTATCACACATGCAGCAATTCACGAGAGTAAGTAATAGAGTAGAGAAATCTAATTAAACTAAAAAGCATGGATAAAAATAAATTTTGGACTTTTTTAAAAAAATATTATTTGGCAAGTTGATAATTATTCTTATAACAATCTTTTTAGTGGGTTTTTTTTGCATTTTGGGTGTACTAGCTTAAATAGAACACAACCAACCAACCAGCAGCCATCTAATTGACAATTTTTTTAAAAAAAAAGGAGCAGTCAAACAACTTATAGACCACATCAAAAAAAAAAAAGATACTTCGTGTAGGTGGTCACACAGTCAAACTTATAGAAGTAAATGTTTTGGTCAAAAATATCACAAGTGCCACAATATCAAGTGAAGGCTCACGAGTCACTGGCCAAGTTAGCGTTAATTTTTTTTTCTTTTTTTTTTGATTTTCATGAATTACATAAAACGTGTCTGATTATGTAATGAAATGTAAACTTTAAAAAAAAGTTGCTCAACGCGTCGTACGTGTTTTTGGCGTTTTCCAATTAACCTAATTGGGATGCAAGACGTTTAAAGCATCTTTGAGTTTATTTAAGGTTTCTTTTCGATCTCTCTTTGCAAAGTATTTTGAAAACACAAAAAAACAATTCAAAGGTTCCTATTTACCATCACCTCCCCTTCTCCGAGCGAACGTGTAAAAAAAAAAAAAGGCATCATCATGTCGATCGTCAAAGTGCAAACTTATTCACGAGGACAATAAAAAGTGACCATCTGTTTTTGTTTTTTTTCTTCATTCCTATCTTTGCTCCTCTTTTTCTTTTCAACAAAAATAAAAGATAAACAATGTAGAATCGTGAAGGCAGAAGCCCCAGATTGTCTAACCTGGCTAGCCTGACTAACTCTCCTCTGAATTTTTTTTAAAAGGCCCAGTCTTTTCTTACATTCTGTGTGTGCATCTCTTTGGATTTAAATTCTTCTACATATAGATGTATATCTATTGTAACCCATGGTTATATTTTGGTGGACTGATTTATTATTAGTTAATACTGGATAAGTCCCCAGGCAGGCCCGGTCATACATGGCAGTTACCTGGAGTCTAGACCTTTTTTTGGTGATGGCTCATAAAAAAAACTTTCCTTGTTTTGTCTTTCAAACAAAAAAAAATTCAAAAATTTAAAAAAAAAAAAAATTTACAAATCACGTCAAAAAATCCCAGCTTGAGAAGATTAGACAGTGGCAAGCTCTATGACTAGAAAAAAGCAAAAAAAAATCAACAACAGAGTAATTTGTGTCAACATTTTTAATCTCTAAACACTTTTAAATTGTAAGGTTAGTTTAGAGAACTATTAACAGTTAATGGCAGCTTTTTTTCTTTTTTTTATTTCTTCTATCAACTTTTATAATCTTCATTTTAAAGCAGTTATGACCACTGCGTAAGGACTAGAGAGGATTTACATTGAAAACATTCACCTTTTTTTTTTTCGCGATGGTTACTCCAAACCTAAATCGAGCATATATGGACACACTCTGGTGACATAATGTGGAGTAGTCTCACACCTAAATCATGATATTAGAAACTGTGATTGTGACAAAAAAATTCAATTGATTGTTTAAACGCTGACGGTGAAGTTCCACGTTAAGGAGGAGAAGAAGTAAAAAAAAAAAACGAAGAAATTTTTAACGGTAGGCAAGTCATTTAGTTTTATTTTGAATTTGGTTTCAAAGTCTGATTGTGCATTTGTGCTTGCATTGTGTTATGGATTGCACGCTCATTAACGCGTCATGGCCTTCTACATTTACCCATCTTCGATTATATGTGTACGTTATCGGCATTTGGCATTTCAAATGTATGATGCGTATACATGAGAATTATATCATGCCAGGTCAGGTAGACCCCATGGTCTACTACCAAATTCAGCCAGCAAATAAAAAAAGAAAAGCTCAACTGTTTTTTTTAAAAAAAAAATTCTTGTTGCGAGCTGGCTGCCAACTACTATTCCGTAGTAAAAAAAAAAGGGTTTGTGGAAAACCAATTTGCATACAAACGCTCACCAAAAATTCTCTTACAAGCTTTTTCAGAGAATTAATTTTTTGTATTTTTTAATTTTAACTAAAACCTCTGATGTTTTGTTATCATGAGATTGTTTTTAACATCTGTTATATCGCCCGAAAGGCGTCACTGGCTTCTTGCGTTTAAATTAGAAAAAACAACCCAAAAAGTAATTTTGTGTCAGCATATTCTTGTATACCCGGAAACTTTTTTTTTTTTTTTTCTCTTGCTCACACATTCTTTAGACTATGCGAGTCATCATCATCAATACATATCCGGTAATTTTTGGATGTGTAGGAAGTGCACATATATGTACGGTTTAACGTTTTTTTTAAATGTTTTAATTTTTTAATTTTTATTCATCTAAATTTTGAAGTGCTTGATCATCATCGTCGCCGCCGTGGAGCCTGCCTATCGTGAAACACCTAGAGTGCTGACCCTCAAAGTTTTTCAAGCTAAGTGCCGCCACCCAGCCGACCACCAAACATGTTTGCTTGTATTTGGTTTTTTTTTTTTTTTTGGGTTTTGTATTTGGGTTTTGTAACTGCTTAATGAAAAAGTCTTTCAAGCTATAAGACCAGGTAAATACATCATTATCTGAGACCTGTGATGGCTCTGACTCAACAAACGTCATTCTAGATAAAAAAAAAAAAAAGAAAAAATCGGAATTGACTTTTTAATTTATCGTCAGCGCACGCAAAGTTGGCAAGAAGCCTCTTTTTTCTTCTTTGCCTTCTTTTGTTTATCATATTAACTGGCCCTAGACTTTTTTAAGTTACACAGCTAGTAAAAATTGCACAGTATTAGCTCGTCGGTCAGTGATAAAAACAATAACCTGGCTTTATTACTAACATGCCGGTTCTTGAAACAGTCAAAATATATCTTTTCAAAGTCTTTTCTTTCTCTAGTTTTATTCGATATACCCAGTTAATAGTGAGTTCATCTACTTGAATTTGAGAAGTAAACTAAAAAAATAAAAAACTATAGACAACCAGCTTGATAGCTACAGCTTAAACAAAGCCAAAAAAATTTTTAATTCTATGTCTTGAGTCATGCTGATCTAGACTCAAGGCGCCTGCCGATAACAAGTCGTGACCTTTTTTTATTTTTGAAAAAAAAAAACGTTGGAAACCAAACTAAACAAACAAACAAAAATAAAAAAGTCATCGGCATGCCAGGTTTTTTAAAAAATATATTAAACACGTTAAGACAATTGTTGAGTGTCCCATGTTGGTGTATAACGTCAAGTTTGCTGTGCCTAGATACCATACGAAAATAACTAACAACCCGCTTAACTTTGGATCATTGTTATCGCAAAGCTTAAAACGACTAGCCTAAATTGCAAGCAGTTCTTTTTTTTTTTTCACAGCGCTGCTGTCTCAAAGAAAGAAGTAGTTTTTTTTTTTTTTTTTTCAATAGATGTATATTTTTATGCTGGCACGAAAAAAAAGCTATCATAAATAAAACAAACAAAATAAAAACAGCTTTAGCTAAAGGTTTGTTGGCATAAGAAATTTGACTTGAATTAAAACTGCAAATACATTATTCAAACATTTCAATCCCCAAATCTAAAACCCAAAAAAAAATCGTAAAAATGTTTTAAAACAAAAAGCTAAGCAAGGAGCTAATTTCTTGTTCAAACTTTATATGTATGTGGATTGTTTTTTTTTTCTCAGGCATGGTGGCTGCATCTTTGTTAGATGTGCTGCTAATGGGCGATCAAGTTGATCTTTTTTTTTGGAGAGACGATTTATATGGGCCACCCTCAACGGGTAAGAAAGAAGATTTAGTCTTGACTCTGAGATTTTTTTTTTTTTTTTCACATTGCTTCAAGACGACAGCGGCCAACTGCATTTGCTATTCAAAGTGTAATTAATCAAATTTTTAAAACCCAAAAATGTGTTTCTTTTTGGGGTCCTTTTCGGGTCTACATGCACCCTGCGTAAAACCCACTCTGAACAAAAAAAAAAAAAATTAACATGAGAGCAAAATGCAATGCTTGCTAATTTGGCTAGACATTGGTTATTTTATTTTATTTTATTTTATTTTATTTTATTTTATTTTATTTTATTTTATT
>JAKVQX010000065.1:0-39525 GCA_030463015.1 Geotrichum citri-aurantii
GCCGATTTTTAAAATATTTTACCGCAATTTGGCAATTTTTGTTCACAAAATTACTCTATTTGGTGCGAAAATATTCCAAGCTCAAAGCTTCCGGCGCCGGCCCGTCTCCTAATCGACTCTTTACGGGTATGGTTGAACTAAATTAATCGGATTATAGACTATTTGCTGCTATTTTACTGGCTGCTGTTTTTACTCATTTTTTTGTTACTGCCACCGTAGCTTCTTTTCAGTCTCTTTGAAAGCAATATTATTGGTCTAGCAGCCCATGGTTAAGACGACATAGAAGCAATCTCATTGGCCTAGAAACTAATGGTTACGACTATTTAAAAGTTTTCTCATTGGCCTAGAAGCTCATAGTAAAGACCATTTAAATGTATCCTTATTGGCCTAGAAGCCTTTGGTTAAAGCCATTTTAAAGCAATCTCATTGGTAGTTTTAAAATCTACAGTTCTATTGATTCTATATAAAATGTACCCAAAAAATTAGCCTGCTCGCCAGCAGCTCTCAAAAAGAGCCTCAGATCGTGTCTAGATCTACTGGCACGCGAAAGCTAATCAAAACTCTGTTCCTGGCGCTAGAAGTAACCTAATTTTGGCACAGCCGTACGTCATCTTCTCCCAAACCACAACTGGTCGAGACAAAATGCCTGCCAGTTTTCATTTGGTACCACACCAGTACCATCTGCAGCAATCCGAGCTCCGAATCCAAACCATTTTATCAAAAACTGAGATACTTGCTGAATGCTCACAGTATCAGTTCAGAAGACACAGTAGCTGATGTGCCGTAATAATGAGAAGCATCGTTTGTGGAACAAACTATGCTTGGTCCACACCAGTATTAGTGGGCAAAGCTCTGAGAGAATATTTTACCTAAAGCCATTCTGTCATCAGTAATATTTGAATCACTGCATTTGTCTTCACAAACCGTTTAATGACAGTCTTCCATCAAGCCGACACCCGTAGGCCAGCTGTCACTGTTCAATCTAGTAGTAGTGGTTAGCCAAAGCAGCACAGTAATGAAAATGTATACTCAATAAAATTTCCTGCTTGAAATAGTCGTTGGCGTCTAATTTTCTGCAGACATTACAAGTGACCACAGATCAAATATTGAATGCAAAAAAGAGTTTGAAGCTATGGTCAGCTTTGTCTCAGCCGACCCTTTGTAGACTTGGAGAATTTAGTGCTTTTGAGAATAAAAAATACTCCAAATTCTCAATTTGGCATCTGCACTCACAGCTAGATATCCAATGACAAGTCATAGACATTAATAACAAATGTTCTTAAGAGCAAAGAGCCCCCAGACAATTTAAGTCACTCTTTTTTATAATAAGAGTAGGTATTGCCAGTTGTGTGATTGTGCCATGGGCCCTGCCCTCATTTCAAATTCTGTCCATCATCAGCTAGAGAATGAAACTGTTAGTATTCAGACAAGAAAAAAAACAGAAAACATTTAGAGTCACAGAATAGTTTGCTAAACAGGCCGGCTTTCTAAGCCTTAAGTAGGTGACATACTGAAAATAGCTGCATCACTTATGCTCTTAGATAGCTATAATCGAGGCTTGGCGATATAGGTTTGCTAGAAGTTAGTTGTGTTATAAAGTGAATCATTTTAATATACTTCTTCTTTCTCGCGTTGACTTTTACTGTAATAGCAATGTGTGCTCCAAAAACTAATGGTCACTTGAATAAAACGCGTCAACAAGATTAGAAAAATTAAAACACTCGTTAAAAGTAGCTAAGATAGAATTGCGCTGAATCAAATGAAATCACGGTATCTTGCTGTAAATAGGCCAATAAAACTAAAAAAAAATCTTAAGTTAGCTGTTCGTTTTCACTTTCTGTATCAGTGATATATCACTTTCAATGTAATGACTACTTTAAACTTTTTTAATACTCACTTGGATATATTAAAAAGTGTACCAGTGGACACCTCAAACATTACCATTTGCTTATGACTGTTATCATATCAGGATATCATAGTTTTAGAAGTCTGCTTAAGTTTAACAGCTCCATTACTGCCATTCAAAGCGATGGTACTAATTTTTCGTTAGAAACTTTTTTGATTTCTTTTTAAGGTCTTCTTACGCGTCGCGTTGTAGAATTTTTGTTAAGTTGTCTGCTGTAACTATGAAGACGTGTCTGCCTAAAAACATCACTTTAAAAATACTAGTGCACTAAAGAATAACGTAGCATACTTACTTGTGATAGTTGTTGCTTGCTATTGGCGTTGCTGTCTTCTAGATAACGCGTCGACGCGTGTTAGTAAAGTTATGCAAAACAGGAATGAAGGAAGAATGCAAAAGAAATCAAGCATACTAGGTGTTAATTAAAAAAGGCACAACGAAAGCTTTTTTAATCGGTTTTTTTTAAAAAAAGGGAAATAGAAGCATGATAAATTGTAAGGTTTTTGGCAGAATAAAAATGAAAAAAAAAAAGGAAGGAAAAGGAGGTTGGAAAAAAAAAAATGGAAAAGGTGAAAAAAAAATTGTTGGTGGATTTTAGGAAACCAACCTCAAAAATTGGTCAGACCTTATTTGCCAATCCGTTTTTCTACGCGTCGGTATTTTGGTTTGAATTGAAAAAATGGTTAAAACGTGGTTAGACAGTTTCAACTAACTTAGGTTCTTTACAGCTGGCAGTCTCCAGATCGTATTCCCAGCCCACCCAGCCTGATAATTTGAATACCATCACTTTGGTACTTGCTGAAGCTGGCTACTCAATCCAGTTTTCTAAATTTTAAGTTGTTTGCAATTGCTTTTACATAAGTTTAAATAACATTAGCAACCATTGATTCTTACATGGGCAGGCTTATTGACGCTCGGATTTTTCATTTATTTTTTAAAGATTTGAAAATTGTTTATAAACAAGTGACCTAGTACTACACCCTTTCGCTAAAGTAAAAACACAAATGCTATGGAATATACAAATAATCTAACCCGCGACAATTTTTAGAAGAAGCGCGCTTGAAATAGCTGTAAAAACATTGGAATTTATCACTACAAAAACAATTACAGTTAGCTATGTTATTTTTCTTCATTTTTAGTCGTAGTTTACTTGAATGTTACCAGTTTTGTCTTATTTTTTGATGAGTGCACCTAACACAAGCATGTCAGGCTGAGCGACCGCCAGTTTGACAGAAAGATATTTGGAGAATACACAAAAAAATTCAATTAAATTTTAAAAGTTAATTTAAAGTAAAAAGCTGAGATCGATGATGACCTGTTAGCCCGCACGCCAAGTCAGTATTTTTGAGTGTGAGTATAGGACCATGATTGCTGCCATGTGGTGTTATTGCTCTGACTCAAGCACCCAATACTGATGTGCTAGAAAACTAATAGTATGTAGTGCTTGTGCTTTTGCTTAACATCTTTTTGAAACGCAACGACAAAAATGTCAAATTTTAAATTACTTCAATCAGGTCCGATATGATAAAATAAATCTTAAAAGAGGCAAATCAATTATTAGTACCTGTGCTTAGCTGCTAGGGTGGTCTAGATTCAAGTGTTAATTTTTGGTAAATAATAAAGCTGAACCAAAAAATTCCTCAGTACAGTCAGGATTGATTAGCTTTGCACTGCTTTCATATATACTGATGGAAACGGTCCCCGAAAATCGGAAAGTTGGATTAACATGTTGTAATTTATTACCCCAGGACTGCCAAGCTGGAACATTTAAATAAAAACAAAATTGATCTACTATGGTATTCTTACTATCAAGCTGCAGAAAATAGTAGCTTGGTTTAACTCGAGTGAAAGGCTAAAAAAGTGTATGAAATACATCAAGACTCTAACCGATAAGCGTACGAAGCGATGGTTATAACCTTCAAGTATTGAACTTTTTTTTGACTAAGATACTAGAATGAGTGGTTTTTATTTCAGCATCAATTTTTTTTTGACCACAGTAGTATCTTCACTCGAAAATGATCTCAACTTTTAAAGAAGTCAAAAAAGTTTTTCCCAAAGCCAAGGAAACCATTAGTATCTTAGGAAAGCTAAACTAAAGTGCACCGGAATTTTTCCAGCTAAAATTTAAAAGAATTTCTACATTTTATGTGATAAACCAATATGTATGTCTGCCAATCCGGTTTGATAATTCAATTTTTTAAATACTAAATGCAGAGTTGAGCAGGGTTTTAAATGTCTTCAAGCTTGTGCCTACCGATTGAATACAGCATTCAATTTTAAAAAATTATCAGTTGATCTAAGACAAAAAACCGTGGCTAATTACCATCAAAACCATTCAAACTTGAGAACCACCAAAATATGGTTGCAAAAAATAAGATTTACATATTACTGCAAGAGATGAAAGATACTTTGTACTTTAGTTGAAGGGCTGAACAGTAAATATTGATTGTTCGAATAAAATTTTCATAATAATCTTATTTTTTTAAAAAAGGTGTCAGAGTATTAGGTGCTTCAAGTGCCTCAATGCACCGATTTTGTTTTATTAACCGTGCTTCAATACATCTAAAGCACTTATCCTCAACTACAATCATGACATACATGTAACGCTCTTAAAGTGTTTTTAATGGTTTTTCATCTCTGAGCAAGATTATTACCGCAAATTTGGCCTACTGGAGACCGTATTAAAACTTTTTCATGAATTGCTTTTTTGCACCATGCAAAGTGCATTAGTGTTTATTCTTTTTTAAACCCAATCAAAAAGTTCTAGTTGACACAGAAAACTCCTTACAGCATTTTTTGCTAAATCTTGCTTTGTTAGAGCAGCTTGAAGATAATTTACTATGCTCCAATCTTAATAATAAATCTATTGGTGGTTATGTATCTCAAGGTGTCTTAGCAAATGAACTAATTTAATAATAATATTACTATTTAAGATTAGTAACTTTTAACAAGTTTAGATACTAATTATTGTTTAACGGTTGATTTTCGGTAGTCTCTATATTATCTTAAAATCCAACCAGCACATCAAAATTTTATAGCTTCTTGTGAATTCGCAACTCGTTACACAAACCAGAGCTCAAACGAAAATGGAAGTAGAAGTACAAAATTGATTTTTAAGTGCTACTATTTTATAATGCTTACTTGATAGCTGTGTTTAGTGCTGGTGTATCGCATTGTGTTCCGGTGCTAGTTGTGGATAATATCCATTGCTAAAGATATTAAGTGTAGTATAAAAATATTAAAGAAATGTATTTTCCTTGAGCTAAAATGTGCACAATGGACTTATTGTTGGTATTTAGCCTTTCTAAAACTGAACCTACTGACTCAGCCGCGCAACAAAAACATGTGTGGCTGATTAACATAGATTTTAAGTTTAAAAAGGTGTGTAGCGTAATCTACCAAAACCTAAAATAATTTATATTTTGTTTTTGAAAAATCAAACAAACAGTAGACAGAAAACAGACAAAATCTTCATCAAACACTTGAAGAATTTTAGAAAAAAATCCGTTTTTTGTCTTTAAATCAAAACTAAGATTTTTAAAAACCAAGTACTAAAAAAGAATTAAAATTTTTTAAATCATTTGTCTCTCTGAAACTCTCAGAGTAGCGTTTTTAGCGCGCAAAAGTGATTCAGCATTTAATGACGCTGAATTTTTCATAATTTGCGAAACCCGCAATACTAAAAATTAGGTGTGCCGATACCATTATTTGAAAAAAAAAAAACAGTAAAAATTTATTAAGGTGCGCTAACCAAGCAAACCGCAATCATAAAGTTGCAGAAGCAAGTATAAGAGTACCTCTCAGAGACCCCTCTTGGTACCAAGTAGGACTTTTGAATCAAGTTCCGGAATAGAAATTCTCAAAAAAAAGTGTTCTGTAAATTACAAAAACCCTTCTTGAAGATGTGTTTAACTGTTCTTGACTGGTCTCATCTGCAGTCATACTTTTGCTCAAAATTAGTTTTTCAGAGAAGGAGATTCTAGGAACCAATTTGAAACACCAACTAAAAGGTTAAAATAGGTATTTAGCTGCAAACATGCTCACCTGGTTGAGACACTAAATTCATCAGAGCAATATGAAATTGAGAGTCTTCTTTGTTCTAAAAATTGAAAAAAAAAACATCACTGTGGACAAGAGAATTCTAGTAAAAATAATGAAAAATTAAAAAAACTTTTTGTGCAGATGCAGAAACTGGATATATACAGGTTTACATAAAAGACAAGCCTGCTTGTAAACGAAAAAAAACTTTCCAAACCGAGAAAAGTTGAGACGAATTTTTTGACCCATAATTTTAATTATCTACAAACAATATAAACCGAACCTTTTTGATTCCAAAATTAAAGCAATCAAACTTGTTTATATCATTTGCAATTACACAACCGGAAAAACGCCAGCAAATGCGATGCTAATAATTTTTAAACACACACCACGATTAAAAATGCCAAACATAAAGTTTGACTTTGGTGAAAAGCTTATTTTCACAGTCTTATTAAAAGGTAGTATTATCACAATCAGTTTAGTGTTTTTATAAAAATTTGAATAAAATTTTTTTATCTTTCATTTCAATAAAACATTTAAAATTTTAAATGATCTTGCCACAATTTAAGCTCAAACCGCCGGCCTAGAAAATTGTTAACATCTCAAATTTGTGCTGCTATTTTTGAGACTGTTAACAGAGATCACTCAATGACGCAAGGTTTAATTTGATTTTTGTTCTCCATTAGAACAACTAGATAAACAATAAAACGTTTTAATAAAGATCCAATGCACAAATTAATACATGCTTCTGGGCTTGCAAAGATTTTGACTGAATTCTTGAAACGTACCATCAGTTGGAAAACTCGGTATTAACCGTTCATGTCGACTGAACCATTTCTATTATATTTCAATGTTCTAGCGTTCGCAAGAATTGTCAAGAAATATCTTACTAAATTGACACTTTTGGCTGCTTGAAAAAGAGCTTAGTTTTGCGCGTAAATGACTAGTTGAAAGGGGTCTTCAAAATGCCACATTTTCTGATAAGAGCATGGTACGCTCAAACTTGTGTCCCTAACAATACTTAGATTTTTTCGACTTCAGAAAAAAAGTTTAGAGCTAATCTAGTCACTAAGACACCAAAAAGAGATAGGATATTCATAATGATATGAGCTGCAGTTTGGATAGGAAGGCGGACATATCTTTTTTTTTTTCAATGAGGTCAAAGACAAGAAAAGAAACTCAATGGCAGTTAAAACTCACGGAAAAACACTTAATAAATCTTTTTTACCAATTCATAGATCTGAAGATATTGTTTAACAAGACAACGTTCCAATTCATGAAGCAAAAGTAACTACCAGCTTTTTGAAAAGCACAGAATTTAAGTTGCTGAGTATCCACCATTTTAAAATCCAATAAACATATCTGGGGGTTTCTCAAAAAAATTCCTGATCAAGAAGCATTCAGTTTTGAATACCTTGAAATTCGAGCACATTTCTGTTAGTGATTTTGAGAGACAGAGGCCGCGATTGATCAAGATTTAATTCGACATTTTATTTTTAGTATGCATGGAAGGCTCACCGCAGTAGCAAAATCAAGAGGATGATTCGAAAAATAGAAATAAAATTGATGTAACTAAAACTAATTTTTTGGAGCTTTACACGTAAAGTTGTGGCAATTTCAAAAAGTTCAGTAGAATCGTTGAAACTTTTTTTGGCCGTCTAATATTTTGGTCTTGGGACTGTACATATTTAAATTTAGTGAGTGGTAGTTGTGCAATTAGAGACTCAGTATGCTTTTTAGTATCTAAAATAAACTGTAAATCTATTTGTTTAGCTTCTGGACCCATTTACTCAAAATATCTCGGCTCATCAAACACATGATATCTGTGTCCTCTCACACCTTCACCTCTAAAAAGTTGAGGGAATCGTAGGGCCTCTGGAACGTTCTTTTCGTCCATTCTGGTGTTGGTTGAGATACTTTGATCGCCGATAAGAAACTTTCCTACTTGAATCTCCGTATCAGTGATAGTTGACCGCGAGACGCGAGCATATCCAGTACGCTTAATATTCTTATAGAGAATGTATTCACACCATCTATCCCAATCGCTAGGGTCAATATCATTCATACCGGAGACATTGCTGACATAAGTGTTATAATTTCCTTCAAGGGGTTTTGTAACCAGATAAGAAAGCAGTACCATGGGCCTGCTCGAACTTCCCATAATATTTGCAACGCCTAAGGATTGCAGTCTTCTATCTTCTATATCTTCTTCTTGTCCAGAGTGAAAAACGACAATATCCACAAGTTCACCAAAAACGTCTAACGTTGCATGAATTGCCGGTGCAAGCTCACCAACTGGAGAGGGAAGTAAGTGGTGTGTTGAATTTAAGATTGGAAATTTTGAAAGCAAGCAACATCCCCAGGTGTGCTTATTAGGACCTGGACCAAAATCAGCATAATATCCCAGCTCATCTGCAATTTGCTGTGTAAGATCTCTATGACCCATGATGGCGCGTTGCGTATCACTTTCTAAAAATCCAATGACATCAATTTCCAACTCTTGAATTACGTCTCTCATTCTACCTTCACTAGCCCACATATCATTATCAAGACCAAAATGAACAGTCCAGATACCAGCTGTGAGAACATGAGCTTCGGAATTGTAAGGTACTGGAGCATCTCTATGAAAACGTTTGAAAGATACACTACCAGTCAATATTAGAAGCACAATAAGTGCCGTTCCAACTTGTTTAGTGATAGATTTTAGCAAAACCATGCTAGTGGTACCGATTGAGTGGCTAGAAATTCTGATCTTAGAGTGTGAATACACACCTAAACCAATAAAAATTTGCTGGAGTAGCAAAACCAAATCTGTTCTTTCTCTTAAAAGAAAACCGCCAGGAACAAAAGCATAAGCGACAGTCCAAACATGAGCTAAGTATAAGACAACTAGGAACAAGAAACCAAAACCAAACGATACAGCAGGACTATGTCTACCAGCAGATTCAAGAAGAGCAGGAGTAACAGAAAGAAGGTATACTGTCAAAATCATGCCTCCGGTATAGCCTATCCAGCCAGAACATGAATACATCAGAAGAGCACCAAAGTTACTTGCTGCAAATGCATACCATGAACCAGCAAACTGAGATTTAGTGATACCAAAATATACGCCCAGACACATAAACGCAATAGTGATCGCTCCGTGAGGAACTGGCTGTGGTCCTCTAACTGGGTAGCCTTCCCAAACCCAAGTGATGATTGTTGAGGAGTCAGAGAGTAGTGTGTGCAAAGCAAAAAAGAGACCACCAATTCCAAATGCTGACAGCACAGCAGACTCTTTAGGACCAGCAATTGACTTCTGTTGTGTTTGTGTGAACTGCGGTCTATTTGTAAAAACACTTGCTGCTAGTGCAATCAAAACACCAGTCTTGTTCCAACCTCCATTTTCAGGATGCATAATAGGCCAAATGGGGTTATTTGTATAAAATGCATATTTTGCAATGGAGGAAAGAATGAGACCGAGAGAAAAAGCCGTTGATCTATATAAGCCTGCAAAAGGCTTAATAGAAATACCCCAGAATTGGTTGGCAAGAGAGATACATCCAAAAGCAGCACCAAAAGCCACCAACTCTAGTCTCCATTCAGGCTTCAAAGCCCAAAAGGCTGCAACACCGACAGTTGTGAACATCTGAGGAATCTGAGGCGAAAATGCAAAAAAGTTTCTAAAGAAAGGAACAAAAAAAAAAAGCGGTGACACTATCGATATCAAAGCAGCTTCGTATCCACTAATACCCATATTCCACAATGGGAAGTACCAGATGAGTAATGGTAAACTGGTGAGAACCGACCAAAATATAAAGAAGTTAAGTGTTGAAGCGAGAAGCGCAAAGTAGCTAAAATACTTTATATTTTTGCGAGACATTTGAGGTTCCGACTCAGTGTTTTTGGGTGAGTAGCGAGTAGTGTCAGAAACACCGTCAATTTCGACTAGCTTAATTTGAAATGTTTGAAAGTCGTAAACAGTTGCACTATCAAACGCAACATCAAACAGAACTAGAGACCATTCAAAAATTGCATAAATAGAATAGGCACCTGGCTTCCTCTTAACTTTGTGTTGGATGAAAAAGTAGACGAGAGGAAAAATGCTTCCAAAAAAAAACCCAGCAAAAATCTTTCGGTATTTAAGAGCTTTAGACTTAGGAGTAGATAGTTTTATTCCAAGGATAGACCAAGGAATTGTTAACAAAAGGTAAAGTATCATAAAAATATCGTGCCAGTCGTGGTTGTCTGTCGAGGTGATGTATGTCCAACCGCCGCAGGTCAGGGTCCGCACGACGCCTGTTATGAGAAGAATTTTCGGTTGCAGCGAGTTAGAAGGCGACTTTACAAAGAGATAAAAGAGACCGACAAGCAAAAACCGGGGCCCTGAAGTTGCTGCAATAAAGAATTGGAAAATTGATCGTTCTGGATACCTATCGCCAATTGTTGCCGACACAGAAGGAAACCTAGGAAAAAAGTATTAAAGATGTGCCTGGGAAAAAAAAAATATGTTTAATTTTTAACCATACCATTCTTGAGGATATCCATAAAACTCATTCTGAACAATCTTTCTGTAATGAAGCAATAGTCCCATAGTCAAAGCCGCGACAAATGCAGCTTAAGCGAGAATTAGCGAGGAATCAAATCTAGCCAATGCATTTATACATACTGAATGCAGCAAGTGTGTGTGTTTTAGAAATCCACGCGCCACTAAACTGAGAAAAAAGAAGATTAGAGGAATCTATAGAGTGTCAATTGGTAAACTTACACCACCCAGGTCCTTGCCTGGTCTTGCATATTTTTCTGGCATGTTGAGTGGTTGTTGGCTCTGTGAATAAATGCTGAATCAAATAGGCCAACTTAACAAAAAAAAAGAAAAAAAAATATATATAACTGAAATGAAAAAAAACGCAAAAAGTTCAAGTCGTGTTTAACCTAACCCTTTCATTTTTTCTTTTTTCAATTTTTCAATTCAAAAACTTTGAATTTCGAACTTTTTATTTCCTTTTTTTTTTTCCACTCTAAAAGTCGCAAGAATCAGACGGTGAGACCTGTTTTCAGACCCAAAGTTATGACTATAACGCATGTCTTAGATCTCCCGAATCTCAGACGCCAGCCTTCTGCTGAAACTCTGCTGAAAACCTTGAGTCAATTTGAACAATCGTCTTCGGTAACTAACTTTGGGTCCTTTGCGGTTTCCTCTGATCCTGGTCTTTTTAGATGGTTCACTTCGGTAGTTGGGTCTGGTCTTGAGTGGATTGAAGACGACGATGAGAAGGACTTAATTTGGCATGAAGCGTCGCTGAGAATGTCTGAGCGCTGTGGTAGAACAGCCGCGCCGAAAATGTCAAGGAGAATCGACGTTCCAGGACTGTCCGAAGCTGTCTCAAAATTGAGAGGCGTTGATCCCTCCGAACAACCACCGATTGTTTTGGAAGAGCCCCCATTGACATCAGATAATCTCGGCTTAAAGACTTGGGGGTCTTCGCTTGTCCTAGCTAGCCGACTTGCCAAAAATGCCGAAGAAATCTTGATGGACCCAGTTTTAGAGCTGGGAGCAGGAACAGGTCTGAGTGGCATTGTAGCGGGAAGGCTGGGTTTTGATGTGACATTGACAGATTTGCCAGAAATTACCGACAATCTTAGAGCTAACGTCGAAAAAAATGCGTTGTCTGGAGACAGAATCGCAGTTGATGTTTTGGACTGGACAGAGCCCGGCAAGTTTCTTGTGAAGAACAAGAAGCGGTTCAACTGTATAATTATTTCGGATCCAGTTTATCAGATTGATCAGCCACCGATGGTTGCCAACATGATAAATCAGTTTTTACGACGAGATAAGTCTGCTCGCGTTTGTTTGCAGTTACCTTTACGTGAAAAGTTTGAGGATGTGCGAGATTTACTTTTGGAAAAGATTAAAGAAATTGGACTAGCTATTGACAGACAGGAGGAGCAGGAAGGTGTAGATGATTTTGGCACTCAAATTTATGCATGGACTCTATGGAAGTGGATAATCTAGATATATATACATCGTTTCCCTTAATTTAAATATACACATAGAAATTTTTATGGAGAACCTCCATCGAGTGCTTTCTGGACTCGGTTTCTGATGTAGAAGTTGTTGACAAATTCAAGTATTTGAGAACTTGTGTAGCGAACCTTCTGTTCAGGGTTCTGCACAACAGAGTTCAAAAACGCAAGGCCAGGGTCTATCTTCTTGAGATCGGACTCAGACTCAAGTTCTATGCCTTTTAGCAATCCTTTAGAAACAGTGAACTTCAATACAGTTTCTGAAGAGCCATTAAAATCACCTGGAATCTTGATAGTGTGAGTGAAGTCTGGCGTCTGGCCAAACACCCAGTCATACTCGGCGATCTGTCTTGACGACTGGACAACTTCTTTTGGTAAATGTTCTTGTTGTATAAGAACAACCTCAGGATTTTCGATAGCGTATTCTTTAATAAACGAGTTGATAACGGTAGTAATGAAAATATCTTTATCGAGACCAACATTAGAGACAGGAGACTTGACGCTTTCAACGCCACGTCCTTCTACTACGCCCATATTTTCGACATCTCGTGAAAGTAGCGAGCCAAGAATTTTCAGTTCTGAATTGAGAAGCATGGTTCCGTGATGGTAAGCCTTCTGACGCTGTATTTTGTATGCGCTGCCTGAGACCTTTTTGCTATGCTCAGCCTCGACAATATCGTATCGCTCATTTAGTTTTAGTTTAACCTGAGGCCCCGAGACCTCCTCGGTTTCATCGGTTCCCGTGATCCGTTTTTCAATTTTTGCAGGAAGCTCATTTACGGCATCAGCAATCATCTGCGCATGTCGCTGCCTAGTAAAGTCCTCACGCCTAGTCATTACCGAAAAGTTAACGTTGCCCGAGTCATGCACAACGGTGCCGCCGCCCGATCTTCTTCGAACAAGCGGGATGTTTAACGATTTAATCAAGGGGACGTTACACTCACGCCAAGGGTTCTGGTTACGCCCCATGACGACGCATGGGCTGTTGACATAGAGAAGCAAGCGGTTATTGTTCGACTTGTCGGTTTCCGACTCGTTGACAGGCATGTTCTGAAATATGAAATCTTCCATCGAGATGTTGAGATACGGATTTTTGAACCCGGAAACAAAAATTTTGCAGCCTTTAGCATGGATCGTTTCCAAAAAGTCTTTGGGCGACCTGGTCACCAGGGTCGAAAACTTTCGGATGCGGTTCATGAAGAGATATATGTGGTGATCTAAGTGTAGTTGTTCAAAAGTTGAGAAGTTGATGAAAAAAAAAAAAACAAAAAAAACATCAGGGACTATGTGCACTTTAATGAAAAGCTGGATTAAATTATTTGCGTTTTATGCGTATATAGTTTAAATTGCGTTTCTTGTATAAATTAAGTAACATGTGTAAATAGATTTGCTTCCCCGAAAAAAAAGGGTAGTTTTAGCGAATTTTTTTTTCAAATGTTTCAAGTTTATTTTTGTCTGGTCATTTATCATATCTTCTAAGTCTCATAAATAATAATAATATTATTTTTTATTAGATTAAGCCTCATGTGGCACACTCAGAACGTTAGAAATGTGACATTTTGAGCCAAGAAATTAAACTCTTTTTTTCCAGATAAGGTTAGCTTTTTGTAGTTACCCTTCTTTTTAACTAAGCAAAACTTGGATATCAAGCCGTACGATATTTTAAGCTTGTAAATTTTTTTTTTGATCCTTCCTTCTAAAGACTTGTGGTTTTTTTTTTTTTGTTCTTCTCGTCTAACAGTACACCTCCTCGATAGCCTGCCACCACGGTTCTTGGACAGCTCCAATAATGTCAACGTTAGTAGCAAGGCAGCAGCCCTCTTCCACATCAGCGCCAACTAACAGCAGTAGTGGAAGCAGTACCCCCTCGCTCTTTTTTATCGCCCTAGGTATCGGCGTCGTTTTTATCAACCTCTGGCTTATCATCGGAATCAAATACTGCTGTAGGCGTAGACGCAGACGCCTCGATGCCAACTTTAGTGATGTTCAATATAATGAGGAGCTTCAAACTATTTCATTCTACGCAGGACGCGTGCCGAGACGGATAAAGGAAAAAAAGCTCATATCACTGGAAGAGCTCAACGAGATGTTTCCTGTTCAAAAGTATAAAGAGTGGAGATCCAACAGAGAGGAGAATGGTCTTTCTACTGAGGGTGGAATATCGTCAGCTGCTGCTCAGAAGCTAGCTCCAAAAACCCCCCTCCCCGAAGATGAAGGGAAAGCCGCTACGACCATAGAAGTGAACCAGATGGCTGACTCCAACACCAGCAGTACAGATAGATCAAACGTTGATAAGAAAATACAAACCGCTGAAACAGCTAAAGATCTGCCCGATATTTCTGGAGATCTATGCGCCATTTGCATCGACAATCTTGAGCCCAACGATGATGTGCGTGCACTGGCTTGCCACCATGTGTTCCACTCTGATTGTGTCACCCCGTGGCTAACTACCCGCAGAGCACTATGTCCACTGTGCAAAATGGATTTTTACAAACGAAAACAGACGTCAAACAATGCTGACGTGGAGCAGCTTTCATCTCCGGAGCCAGCTGTGCTGGCCGACCGAAATGCGCCACAGCTAATGTATCCCTGGGAGGTATTTGTGCGTGCACCACGACTGGAACGTTCCCAACAACAACAACAGCCGCTAGATGAACAGGTGGAGACTTCAGCAAACTCTACCCGACTAGGCTCGTTTTCCAATATCATCTTCTGGCGACGCAGCCGTCCCGCTATTTCTGGTTCAGCTCCTTCTACGGCCAATAATGATACTAATGTCTGAATGTACTTGTTTTTTTTTATTTTATTTCTAGGTTTTTAAATATGTGAAGTTTGTGTTTATTTAATATTATTTGTGGTTAAATTTTTTAGTTATCATGGCACGCGTTTCTAAATTGTCTGTCTATCCAATAAAAACTAGCAAACAGCCCAATGTCATAACTTGACTCAAGCAGGCCACCGATAATAAAAGAAATCCAGAGCACACCGTTTTCTGATAGTCTGCCAACAATCACGGGCCCGACAGATCGTGTTAAGGTTTTTACGATATTGACCATGCCCATCACTCGAGTCCGCTCGTCAGACCTAACAACAACAGAAAGAAAGGCGGTTCGTGGAACTACGTCCATTGAGCTGGTAGCCGCCCTAAACAAAAGTAGCGTCATGGCAACTAGAAGATTATTTCCCGCTAGTGGAATGGTGCCGGCAAATAAAGCAGATGGGAAATGAGTAAACACCATTGCCTTTATAGGACCAATACGCTTGTACAATGCCGAAGAAAATAGTGAACTGAAAGAACCAATTACCGTAGTGGCAAACAAAATACTTCCAAGCGGACCAGCTTCAATGTTAAATCGTTTTGTAAAGTACACAACCAGCCAAGACTGTAACAAGAACCCGTAGCCCAAGGCGTCAAAAGCGAAAAAGCAGAGTAGTTTTAAAACAATAGGTTTTGAAGAGGGCGATAAAGGAGCACCAAAAATGAAATGAAAAATATCTTTTTTGCGTGGTATTTCAGATTTTATGACTGGTGCTTCCGAGCTTTGGTAAGATTCATTTTCATCATCAATAGATTCTCTTTGAATAAGTGCTTCGTGCTCTCTGTCATTGTCGAATGTATTATGGCTTTCAATTTCACATTTATCTGTCAGCCAAAAATTACTAGTAAGTTTCAAAGCTGCCAGTATGGAGTAGAACCCAAAAATGGTTCGGTAGGCCATCATGGAATTGCTGTATCTAACTGAGAGATACTGAACAAGAAACCCTCCTGACAGAGAGCCGATAGCGCCGCCCATAGTTCCAAAAAGCCCATACCAAGCAAAAATATCAGGCTGGTATTTAACCGGAGTGAGATGCGCAAGAGTTGATTCTTCGATCGATTTGAACGGGCCAGTTTCGTCACCGCTTGGCGATATCACTCCAATAATGGCCGCTGTAAGAAGAACATAGTAGCTGCTGCTGAAGCAAAAAATGAGGCCTGAGACAAGCATAAGAAACGAACTCAGGGCAAGCACTTTACGCCTTCCAAGGCCGTCAGCATAAAGTGTTAAAAAATAACTCATAACCACATCGCCAAGAAGTGTCAGTGACATGAAAACACCAATTTCTGTTTCAGTCACATTGTCGAGATGCTCAAAAAATAATACTAGAATTAGTGTTGTTTGTCCATACGCAATCATGCGCAAAAAACGCTGTGCAGTAAGAATGTATACATCTGAAGTGGCAGATGACAGGCCATGAATACCAGACTCTGACAGAAGCGTACGTTTCCACGAGGTTTCCTTTGCCTTTGAAAAGGTGTGAACGTCAGACCCGACGTCTGCACTTATTCTGTTGTTGCTACTATTGGTTCCGTAGTTCATAAAGTGTGTCGAGATATTCTGAAATAAGAATTTACGCTATAGTAAGAAAAAAAAAAAAAAAAAAAGCAATAAAATGAAAACCAATTTGTTTCTTCTTTCCAAGAGAGCTCCTCCTCCGAGAACAAAAAAAAAAAAAAAAAAGCCAAGTGTTTTTGGGAGATGACTGCTCTCATCGGGAATGTCAAAAGCCGCACAAAGGTCCCTTTAAAAGAAAGCCAAAAATAATAAATCACATGACATGAGAAGAGCCCAAACGGCGAAAGACACAGTACTATTGTCAGGTAGAGATCGTCAACTGGTGTCTGAAAATGGTTATGAGTCACAGGCATTATTTCTCAAGGCTTAAGTATTTTCTAACACGTACCAAAGATACTTAAACCGATGTACAATTATGGAAAAAATGCAGTTTCGGCAGCACTTCTAAATAGTCTGGTTGTATGGCTAAAATAAAACCTGGTGATCACAAAGCTTACGGCTGAAAATGGTAGTAATCGCGTAGTAATCGCGTTTTCTTCCCACTTTTTTATTTTTTATTTTTCTGTTTTTTCCAGTGGCCATTGGCTGATCTCAACCCAGGTTATCTGCAATAATTCAAAACAAACCGTGCCCTGTTTGTTTTGTAAGCCAAGATTTAAAGACAGTATGGTACACCGTATTCATTTTTGAATTGTGTAGTACTGGTTCATTACTTTTCGTGTGAAGCTTTCTAAAAAAAAACCCCTCGAATTAATGTGAGACCTGTCGAGTGGGAAGCCAATATTCTATAAAATACTCTCAACATCTCCCTTCCTCTCTCATCTTGACTCCTCCACACTTTCAGCACCCCAATTGTCTTATTCATCCCCTGTTAGCCCTCAACATTACTATGTCATACTCTCACAAAATCAAGACCCACGTCGTTCTTTTTGATCTCGATGGCACCCTCATTGACAGTGCTGACGCTGTTGTCGCATTCTGGCGCAAACTCGCCACATCTTACGGTCTTGATCCTGACGAAATCCTGCGTACTTCCCATGGAAGACGCACTCTCGATGTTCTGAATGAGATCCTTCCTGAGAAACCCCACACCCAGGCCGAGATTGGCGCTCTTGAGGCTACTATTCCAAAGCAGGGTATCCTATCCTCGCCAATTGTCGGCTCTAGAAAATTCCTAGACCAGCTCGACACGATACCTAATAAGTGGGCTATTGTCACCTCCGGCTCAGTTTTCTTGGCCGGTGGCTGGTTTGAATACCTTGGATGGCAAAGACCTTCAGTTTTCATTACTAGCGAACGTGTAACCAAGGGCAAGCCTCAGCCTGATGGATATCTTCTCGGTGGAAGAACTCTGCTGGAAGAAAGTGAAAAATTCAAGAAATTAGAGTCTGATGATGCTGGTACCAAAAACCCTTGGATTGTGTTTGAGGACGCTCCTGCTGGCATTAGAGCTGGAAAAAGTTCAGGTGCTATTGCTGTAATTGGTATTTCCTCGACATATGATGCTCAGGTCCTGATTGATGCCGGTGCAGACTACGTCGTAAAAGACTATACTAACGTCTCTTTACTCAGCTATGATGAAAAAACAGGAGATTTGGAAATTGAAATCAAAGATCCCATCTACGCACGTGTTTAAACTTTTTAATATGTTAGACAAATTATTACAGGCTGGTTAAATATAAAAATAGACTTATTTTTGAAACAGTTGCACGATGTGCAAGCAAGGAAAGTGAAAGTACGTATTTGCTGGATAAATAGTCAACTTTGACGGACTAATAAATAATCCGAATACTTAGACGTTGAGATATATACAAAAAAGTTATAACATATCTCTCAAGTCATTCTACTTGACCTAACCCCACTATGTCAGCCTCGTCTGCGCACGGATTCTTTGAGTTTGGCCCATTCCCCAGACAAAAAAATTTATGAAGGTTTGTGGGCCTTCGATGTACTTTTGTCTTGAACCCGATGACCCGATTAAAACTAGTGTGCTAAAAGACTGAGTAACTCTTATCATCCATTAGCTAAAACAATAAAAACACATACATGGAATCACCTGCCACAACGACAAGTAGTTCCGTAGATAACAGCAGCAACAAGCGGGCGTCAGAGGACCCTTTTGACGGTCTAGCGAGTAGTCGGGTTAAGCGGATCGCATGCATCGAGTGTCGCCAGCAAAAAGTGCGGTGCGATGCTCACGAAAAATATCCTGATTCTTGTACACGCTGCGTCAAGAAAGGCCTTGTATGTGTGCTGCAACCAGACTTTAAGCGGACCTACAAGCGGCGGCGGCTCGTTGAAATCGAAAAGGAAATCAAGAAACTGAAAACGACAATGAAATCTGGCGGCACCAGCAACAACAGCTCAGAGCCTTCGCAGCCTGCAAAAGCTCCGATGCTTTTAGAATTAGGGAACACTAAAGGTGTTTACAAAGATCTTCCAGAACCCGTGTACGTGCGAGAACGACCATTCGACAATCCCATCACTAGGGCCCCAACGATAGTAACAACGCCGGGGTCTAGCTCGAGCTCTTCGCAATACCTTCATACAGGTTTGGCAACGAGATCTGGGCACGTTGATATCGACCACAGTAAGCTCTCATGTCCCCCCAAAAGTATAGGCAGCATCACACTTGATACTATTACAATAGCAAATCTTTTCAAGGAGTTTGTCGACAAATATCACCCATTTCTTCCTGTGGTGGATGTGATCAAGGGACCAAAAGAAATTTATAATCAATGTTCAGCACTTTTTTGGACTATTATGGTGACAGCTTCAAGACGGTATGATGCTGATGGCAGTTTGATGATGAGACTGACGCCGGCATTAAAGCAGTGCTTGTCTGAAATCACAGTCTCTCCGACTAATGGATATGCTGCTGGTCGGAGTGTATCCAGCACCGTCAATGCCGCATCGGTATATACAGTTCAAGCATTTCTCATTTACACTATGTGGCCACCTTTGACATCTTCACTTAGCGCAGACTCAGCATGGAATACGGCAGGCCTAGCAATGTACAGTGCTATCCGTGTAGGCCTGCACTGTCCAGGCTATGCCCGCGATTTCGGCCGCATCAAGTCAGATAACCCAAGTTATCCGCAGATGAGTGAGCAAATTCGAACTTGGGTGTGCTGCAACATCGTGTCACAGTCTGTTGCAACCGTGTACGGGTACCCTGCGTTTACCAGCTTTGATGCCTCGGTTTTGTCAGCGTGTGGACCCGACTCAAGTTTTAAAATGGCAGAGCCTATTTGCCAGCTGATGGAGATTCAGCATTTTGAGGAGGAAGTTGCTAAGACGCTCAACTCTAATCCGCGCGATCCTTTAGGTTTATCCGAACTTTCTGAGCGCTTGTCATTGATCCATATCCTGTCTCGCAAATTAGATGAACTTGATATAAAATTGGAAGGCACTATGGATGACTGTCGGAAGTTTGTGCTACTTGCGGCCCGTGTTCACTTGCTTACATACTTCTATTTAGACAACGGGGGTTACTCCGAGCTTCAACTGCAAATGGGTATGATCAAAGCGTACAACAGCGCACTGGCACTCCTGGAGCATTGCGAGCGAGCATATGCTGCTGACAGATCTTTCATAAAGTATATGCCAGGAATCTACTCCCAAATTCTTTGGCAAAGTTCTTCTATTATCTGCAAGGTTTATCATTCGCATTTTGTTAGGTTTGTTGATGGTGCCGCTGGCAAACAGCTCTATAATAGCTGCATGAGATTCATTTCCAAATCATCGATACTAAAACACGATATGATGTATCGAGCGGCGGAACTGATGCAGCAGGTGTGGCGCCTATTTTCGGACTTGGAGGGAGACCGAGCCCATCGGATAGTTGTTCGTACGCGCATGTCCGCGTCAGTGTTTTTTGACTGCCTGTGGACCCTGCGGGAGGAGGTCGGTATTCGGAGTGCCGCTCCAGTAATTTTGTATCAAAGATTACCAGTCGACGCAGACAATGAAGATGAAGAAGAACAGGCTGATTTTAAAAATCAGCCACTTCATTTAGAGCCCCAAGAGCAAAAGCCTCAACTTGCTGTGCAATCGATGGCGGCTCCTGTTATTTCTAGACCAGGAAACAAACTCAAGGCTAAAAGTAACGACACCCCTTTGTTATCGGGTGCTGTTAACAAAGTGGCAGCAAATAGTTCTTTTGGTACTGGCTCTACAGTTTTTTCATCAACATCTTCTCTTTCTAATATTGGTCGTTTTAGCAATGGCAACGGTACTAGCGATAGTAACAAGGCTGATTTATTTTTATGGGATGCTGATTTGATTTGGAAGGACGTGGACTCTCTCATGACTGACTTTGGCTTTGGTGAGGAAGAAGCTCCCCAGAAGTAACTTAAATGTCACTGGTATTCTATTTATTGTCATGTCATCCGTTTATATAGGACTAGCATGAATCAAAGACACTCTTTTATCTTGTAATTTTTAAATTTTTACCGCAACTAAAAGCATTTTTAAAAAGGCTTTTTTTTTTCTTTTGATGTGAATGTCATTCACAGTGTCGTCACATTCATTTTTTTCACAAAATGTTTACACTTAAGACTGGTGCAGTGGATCAAGCTTGCAGTTGGGCGGCGCATCGTTGTCTGATCAAGCGATAGAAGCCAGCGGTAACTGGGGTCATCAACTCAAGTTTGCTACATGCTTTGTAGTTAAATTTTCAAAAGCACTTCATATTTGTGAACTCAGTTTCAGAGATAGTTTTACGGAGTTAACGAACTTGTGATAACTAAACTTCGCGTTGCTGTTGTAATTTGAGCGTGATCTAATCTCAACACAAAAAAAAAAAAAAAAGGAAACAAACGATAGGAATTAACCAGTTAAAAATTTTTTGTGTCGTGTTAACAAACTCAGCATTTTGCAGTTGAAAAGTGAAATTTTTTTGCAGTGGTTTGAGTTATAATAAAACCTTTCAGCTATCTAATTTTCAAGCTACCTATCACTCTGGACAAACTGCTGCCAGTTTTTCTATCTTATCTTTTTTCTTTCTTTATTATTTCTTCATCTTGTTTACTCCGTATATGTGGAAATTTCGTCTATACAAAATTGAGAAAAATGACCTACTGGGACCAAGAGGGCTGAATAGAACTGCAAATTTCAATATACTCGTTTAGTCTCTTAGCCTCTCTTGTTGCGGAACCCGTCCAGAAAGCGCAGAATTCATTGTCCTTTAGCTTTAAAGTACCTTTAGATCTTTCAAAATACCACTTGTTAACTGGGTTAACCTTTCGTGATCGCCATAGGATCTCTTCCGGGAACATTTCCATCACCATTGTTTTGAACACAATATCGGCAACACCGGCCGCCCCCTGAGAAGACCGACGGACAGCAAACTTATCAAGGTATGCTATCTTTTTATACTGATTGTTTTCAAGAGCCTGGTTAATCCTGTCAAGCTCACTAATGATTTTAACTGGTTCGCTAGCGTTATTGTGGTTATAACGCTGAGCTTCTTCCCAAGTAATGATTGCAGCACCCTCGTAATCACCAGCGATAATGATACCTGCCACCTTGCCATTGATTCGATTCATGTAGTGCTCCCTGTCCAATTTGCGGCCAAAAGAGTCTTCTATAAGATCCCACAGCTTGTCCAGTCTGATGCGACCGCGACGTGCTTCACGGTAAAGATCAATTCCATTTTTGCTTTTGAACAAAGTGATGGGCATACCTTTACGGACAATTGTGGTCTGAACCGTAGGAGTCTTTTTTAGCTCAACAGGTAAGGACGGGGAAATGATAGGGCGGTCAGTAAGAATGTTGTAAATGATCGGATTACGATTTGAGCTCAAAGCGGCGACTTTAGGCGTCGTCACCAAGCCTGTTGCAGACGGCGGTAGATATGTAAGAGCCGAGTCAAGAGTGCGTAAGTTGGCAAGATGGATCTCACGCTCAGTAGGTGTGATGAATCCCATATGCAGCTCTGCTGTTATATCATCCAGCTCTTGAGCAAGATTGACGTAGACGTGTGAGCCCTGTTTGCGTTCCACTGAAGGAACACCTCCAAGCGAATCAATAAAAATGATTTTTTCTATACTCAAAAACTGTTTGGCAGTACGGGAAAGTTCTTTGGCTAAAAATACAACTGCATCATCAGCATGAATCAGCTTCTCTTCACTCGATACAGGATCGTAAGCCAGGGGAACCACAACCGGAATGATTCCGTTCGAAAGCGGCATGAGAATTAGGTTGGGGATAGAAAACTTTAGGCTTTCAAATGACTCTGGATTAGGGTTTGTTAGGTCAAATAGGCCCTCAATAGGTCTGGCTCTGATGCTGCCGTCGTTAGATGCATTTTCAATAGCCCCCGCAATCGCGGCGGCCTTCCATGTAATCGCTTTTTCATAATGTCTGAACGGTTCGTTGTCAAGTTTAAGAAAGTCGTTTCTTTCCTTACCAGCGTCAACCACTATTATTGGGGACACTCCAAGTTTTGTGAGGCTTACAATGGTTGATCCGATATTTAGAAAGGTTTGGGGATCAATCGATTTGATGTCTCTTATCTTGATAATAGCAACTCGCAGAACATGTCGAATGTCAAATGACTCTTGAGAAGGATTATGGTCAGCCTGCTCAAATACGTCAGCGGCGTTTTCCTTGTGGTCAGTCTTAAGCAGGTTTTGCACAAATTCACGGCGCTTGGTGATGTCTGCTTTATCGCGGCCAATTAGCGGAGTATATCGCGAAATGTATTGCTTGGCCTCGCGCTTGGTCGCGGTCGATCTTAGCACAGAGAGAATCAAGTCCTTATAAACAAAAAAATTAAGTAAGAATACAATCAAAGGCTAAATCTCAAAAAACTAGAGTTGTGCGAGTGGTCACATACCTTTGCGTCGGAGGTTGAGTGCAGCTTGGCATCCTTCTCAGTAAATTTTCCACTGGCAGACGCTGGGTCCGTTGCCAATCTGTCTCTCGACGTATGGTACTGTTGAGTTTGAGAAAAAATAATTCGGGAAAAAGATCTGTCCAGGCCCTTTCGAGCAGCCGAAACTTGACTGATACCAGGCATATTGGTACTTTATGGTGCCGATAAGAAAAAACCAAAAAAAACAAAAAACCAAAAAATAAAGAATATAAAGAAGCAAGAGAAGAGAGAACTGCCGTTGTTGAGGACTTTTAAGAGGAGTCATCGAGGGCGATCTTCCAAAGCGTTATGTAATTAGTGCAGTGAAGCTTAGTCATGTTTTAATGATTGACGAGTTGATGCAGAATTTCACTTGGGCCATAAGAATACTAAACAGTTACCAAACATAAACAGCATGACGCCGACAAAACGTCCCCAGGACAATACTGACGTTTCGCGGAGATCATCAAAGAGACGCCAGTCATTACAGGAGTATTATGACAATTTTGAGTCTCATCATCTGCATGTTAATTCCGGCAGTGCCAAAGAGTTTAAGGAATCTCTCGACAAAGAGTTCCCGGCCACTCACCAGCCCGAAATCGAGTTGGACGACAAGGACACTAAACCAGATAAGAAAGTTTTCGACGAGATTGCTGACCATGTGAAAAAGGACACACTTGTGCATTCCATTAAAGACGATACTGACAATGCTAAGAAAGCCGTGTATGACAGCATTAAAACAAAAGTGCTGAGCAGGATCAACGGGCGCCAGCGCACGGAACTTTTCGGTCTTAAAGAGCAGTACAACGAAATCTATACGCTATTGGAACACACTATCACTGAAGGTGAGGGAAATTCTTGTCTTCTCATCGGGCCCCGGAGCTGTGGCAAGTCGCTGATTATGGATACGGCTCTTGACAGACTCAAGACCAAATACAAGGACCAATTTATCACTATCCGATTGACAGGGTTTGCTCAAAGTGACGATAAAATGGCGCTTCGTGAAATTTGTCGGCAATTTGATGTGGAGCTCTCTAAGGGATTTACAGCTGAGGAGTACGAGGGACTGGAGAAAAAATCCATGTCTGAAACACTACAATCGTTAATTGGTCTGCTAGATCCGCCACAACATCAACTTCAAGATGAGGATGAAATTAAAGCGGATCAAAAAACGCCTGTTGCTGTTGTTATTGTGCTGGATGAATTTGACAGGTTCACTCAAGTTTCACGCCAGACGTTACTTTACAACCTGTTTGATATGGCTCAGTCGAGCCACACACCGCTGGCGGTGATTGGTGTGACATCACGAATGAACACGCGAGAGATGTTTGAGAAGCGTGTGCGAAGTCGATTTAGCCAGCGCGTTTTTGCTGTCAACCGACCCAGGACAATGGATCAATTTTGGGGCATCTGCAAATCGGTACTCACTATCAGTCCTGCTAAGGACGCAAAAGAAGCAAGCTCTGAGATCTTTGAGACTTGTTCTGCAGAATGGAACGCAGGAATAGAAGCGCTCTACCATAATAATGACAGTTTGTTTTACAAACTTCTGGAGAGGGTATTCTATACAACGAAGGATGTACGCGAAGTCTTTGATAAACTAATATACGCTATTGCCAAAGCTTCGCCGCTTCTTCAAGACAAGGAAATAGTCTCCTACGAAAAGGCGCAAGGTATTTCTACGTCTCAGCATTTTATTGAAGGCCTATCGGAGTTAGAGCTGGCGTTACTTATCTGCTCAGCGCGCGTCGAAATCAAATTTGAATCCGACACGTTTAACTTCAATGTCGTCTACGATGAGTATTTAGACGTGGCTAACAATTTGAACAAAGAGCGCATGGCTGCGATGTCGAGCGTGGAGTTAGGGCCTGGTGGTGGATATCGCGTGTGGAGCCGGGATGTAGCCCGGTCTGCCTGGGAACGGTTAGAAAATTTGGACTTGATTTTGCACGTTGAGACGTCTGGTAGCAACACGCAAGGAGCAATCACGGCCACGGCGACAGGATTAGTAGGTGATTCTAAAGCCACAGGCACGGTAAGAGACGACCTGAAAATGGCAAAGGTCGATGTGAATCTGCTTGAGATTAGAGATATTATCGACCATGAACACATTCTCAGAAAGTGGACCAGATTGTAAAGGATCAACACCAACTTCATAACAGCATGATTTGATTATATTAGTCAATTATACTAAACAATTATATTATAGAACTAATTTATCTATGAAGGAGGAACAGCACCCTGTTGCTGCTTCTTCTTTTTGTTTTTTTCCTCGACCTGCTCAACCTTAATTTCATTGAGTCCCTTTTCCTCAAGTAATTCGGTAACATACTCTTCAACCTCATCACCAACATCTCCCTGGATTATAATCTCGTCTTTTCCCTCAACACTCTTGGTTACACTAGCACCAGTGGCGAATCTAGACGCAAATGTCTTACTCAGTTTCTTCAAGTCGATTTCAAACACTTCAAGGCCTTGAATAGCAATGACGTGCTTACGCTTAGATCTCTCGATTCTCTTGATGGTGACCTTGGAAGATAACTTTTTCTGTAGGAGTCTTTCAGCCTTGGCTTCTTCCTTTGCTTGCTGCTTTTGTAGCTTGCGATCAAGCTCTTCTTGTTTCTCGAGAGAAAGGGTGGATGTAGCCACCTCTAACCTGTCCACGCAGTACAAATAGTTGTAAAGATCAAAATTGTTCTTTTCGAGCCATTCCTTACAGCGCTTCACAGTGCCGCCAAACTCACAATACTGTGGGAATTCGTTAGTGTTTTGTGGAGTGGAAATCAGATGGGTAATTTGTATTTAAACCTACCTCAGGGGGAAAAGAGCAAATACCACAGTAAACAATAGAAATAGCCTGGAAAAAAAAGGTTAGAATTTTTCAAAACAAAAAAGGTATCATAAATAACATACAGTCATTGTAGGCAGCTTTGTGCAATTTTAATTGTTCTAAAAGACGATGATATTAGTGAAGATGTCAGACGCTTCAAAAATCAAAAAATTTCATTTCTCCCGAGATTGGAAGAAAAAAGATCTTCACCAAATAACCCTAACCACTGATTCGACAAACCTGTGACAATTTAAAGTATCATATGTTAAATACTAAGTATGAACTTTTAAAATCGACAGGCCTCCAACAGATAAACCATTGAAACTACGTTGCCAGCTAGTTATTATTATAATCGGTTTATTGTCCTTATAACTATTTAAAACAATATACAAAGAAGACATCAATACAACAAGAATTAACCCTATTAGCGGGGCTGCGCCATTCACTATATAATTCATTTCACTTCGAAGGCGTCGAATTTTCCACGAACCAAGTTCGTGTGTCAAGGGAGCCAGCTAGTTCTGATATCTTTTTTAATTTTTTTTTTAACTTGATTCCAATAGAAAATAACAGTATTTACTATATACTTGCAATATATTAAAACCAATTCACTTAACAGCCTATGATATCTTATTGACCAGCAGAACTTGGGAAAAAAAAGTACAAAATAATACTAAAAAAGAAGATTCTATATGCACAAGACTGTACAACTCTCGAAACACACTACAGTTGTAAATTGCACGGTCTATCACAATTTTTTAAATAAGGAACAAAACTCAGGCAGTTGAATTGATCACCTATTTTATTTCAGTTTTTAATGCTTTCTTATGTAGAAAGTTCAAGTTCTGATTTTTTTTTTTTTTTTTTTAGATGATAAATGAGAACTTGAAGTTGTTTTAAGGCACCTAAAATGCAAACTCATCATACATTTTTTTTTTGAAAATATTCCAACTTCTACACCTTCTTAAAAACTCTAATTTTTTTTTCCAATACAAAACTACTTCTTGAAAAACAATATTAAAATACTTCTAGATTGTTAAACCTTTTAAATTTTTTTTTTTGAATTTAAACAACAGGCTTTACCTTCAAACACTCTTAAAGGTTCCCGTAGTTGATCCGACCTGATTGACTGCCACACAAACAAACGAGTTTCCAAAAGGGTAAGGGTTCAAACTCCCAACTTAACAACTTTTTTCAACCTTCTTCCACCGTACAAAATTTCAGATCAACACCAAACCAGCGATATTAATAACACATTTACAGCCCACCAAAGCAAAACACAATGGTATGCTACGTGATTTAAAGTGATCTTAAAGACCTTTCTAACACACAAAAAACAGTCTAGAAACGAAACATATTCACCAGAAGGTCTAAGAGTTGGTAAGTAACAATTTTTTGCCACGACTTCAAACTTGTTCTGACCAGCAATGTAGACGGCAGAAGATGGAATGAGCTGCGTCGCTTTAGCTGCAAAATTAGCACACACTCGAACTCTGCAGATGGCTCTTCTTATGTTGAGCTTGGCCTCACCAAAATTATTTGTCTTGTTAACGGACCCCACGAGCCTGAATCCCGTTCCCACACCAACGCGGACCAAGCCCACATCAATGTTGAGGTTAAGATCCTTCCTTTCAGCACAATGGAACGCACCAACAAGCGTAGCAAAAACGATAAGCGTCTACAAGAAATGGGTATATCTATTCAGCGTCTTTTTCAGGAAGCCCTGCTAGTGCATCTCTACCCGCGGACGGTCATTGATGTGAGTCTGTTTATTGTTGCGCAGGACGGTGGTCTCTACTCAGCATGCATCAACGCTGCAACTCTTGCTTTGATTGATGCCGGAATAAGCATGGTTGATTATGTGAGCTGCGCATCGACCGCCATGTTTGGCACGAATGCGCTACTAGACCCTGCGCACTCTGAGGAAACTGAGGTGCCGTTTGTGATCGCCGCAATAATCGGTAAAAGTGAGCGAATCTCACTGCTGCTATGCGAGAACAGGCTGCCGCTCGACAGACTCGAGACTGCACTGGCGGTGAGTTTGTCGGGCTGCCACTCACTGCGGGAGTTGATGGACAAGGAGGTGAGGGCACATGGAAAAAGTCTAAAGTACTAGGGTGGATAGGGCTCTCATAAATACAGATAGATGAAATTGATTTATTTACAACTTTTCCGGCGTTTGCGACAAGATCAGATAGACTTTAGCAAATGTGATTAAAACAAAAAAAAGTTAAGTCGAGCCTACGAATGCGTCTTGTAATAACTGATCTATGGATAATGGCAGGTATCTAAAATGCCGATAATATCATGAGTTACTTGATGATTTTTTCTGCTGTACAGCTCTGTGGCTTTGGCAATAACTTGTAAATACTCTTATATTCGGTCAGATATGAAATAGTTGTAAAGGCACAAAACGTCTATCCTGTTCACAAAAGCTTTTTTGTGCATGGTATCACATGATTTGCGATTTTTCCAATGGATTTGTTTTTTGGGAGCTGAGTTGTATCCTTAATTTTGCCCTTGTTTTCATCCCTAAATACGTCGTCAAACATTTAAACACCGTCTCTTTTTACGCTATGGACCGTCTGCTAGAGACGTTGGACCCCATAAGAGTCAATTCAGACTGGGAAAAGGCAAAATCTATTCTCCAATCAAAGGACAATCACCATTTTGAGCTTGTATCCAACAATGTCACGAGACAGGACTCATCTTCAGCGGACGGCCAGCAGCTGGCATCTAACTCGCTGTCCGTACTGACGGCATCGTTGCTCACAGAAACCGAAATAGTGCTTCATTTGGATAATGACCTGGAAATTATGTTTTCAAGCCCGGAGGTTAAGGGAGTTGATGACCACATCCCGCAAAATATTGAGGGACTGCCTGAGGAGTACCAATTTTTTGAGAGATACCTGGAATTGTTTACATTAGTGCTAAATGGTAAACACAGCAAAGCACTTTTGGTGCCAATTGAATTCCCAAAAAACTATTGTTTAAAATACACAAAAGTGATTATCATCAAAGTGTTGGCCTTACGCGCAATTGCGTTTGAAGCTACTAGCAAGGTCAAAGATGCACTAGAAACTTACAATCGCGCTAGTGACTTAATTGTTGAAGTTATTCTGTATTCTAAAGAAACGGCAATATGGGCTGAGTTTATCTATTATCGGTTTTGTTTGCTAGCTACTGATATCGTTGGCAACGAGTTCTACAAACATGAAATTGACCTTGCCATTACCGACTCCACCTTTTTAGGCTACAAAATGGCCATCGAACACTTTCCACAGTATGATATTTCACCCAAACGAACGGATATACAAATTCTTGAACTACTTTATAATTGGAAGCAGTTTAAGAAGTATGAAAGCGCTTCTGGCCTTAGTGATAAAATCGACCACTTGAACAAAAAAATTGAAGCAAAATTTGCCGATTCTCCTGATGACATGTTTCTCGAGCAATACATTGATATGCAATACCAAATTAACATCATTTCTGCTGAAGTTTTACTGTCAAAAATCTTAGATGCTGGTAAGAGAACGTTTCAGTCAACTGTTATAGCGCGATGCCTTACTTTGACGCTGCTCGATCTTGGAAAACAAGAAGAAGCACTGCAATCATACGCGCTTTACTGGAAATACAATCTTAAGAAGCCGGATCGTCCCAAAAACATTGTATACGTTCATGAACGTCTCTTTGATGTTGACCCTCTAATTGGCCGCGATCTTGAAACCAAGATGAAGTTTAGTTTACGAAATTACACAGCACACGACAGAGCAAATGCTTACTCAGTGATAGCTCGGGCTTTTGAAAAAACCAACAGCCAGAGAGCGGGTGAGTTTTTTTCTCAATCAATTTCAGCATACAGCCCAAACATAATACCGGATTTGTCACTTCGATATGGTATTTTGCAGGCAAAAGATCATCATAGTGAGATTTCTGACAGTTTGAACACCGTCAAATGTGCACTTCAGAAGTGGGAAAATGATGCCAGACTTTGGCATCTTCTTGCACTTGTTCTTTCAGGTATCGACGATGATCAGAAAGCGATATTTGCTATTGACAAGGCGTTAGAAATACTTGAAAATGTTTTCCAAAACTTGAGTACTAAGACCAAGAACCTTGGGCTTTCACAAGTTGCTTCAACTGCTAATAAAAACTGGCGTGAACGATATATTGAAGTTGAATGGACAAAGTTAGCTATAATCGAAAAGCAAGACATGAATCAAGCTCTTTTTTACATTCCCTCAGTATTCAAACTTTACTACAGACTTTATGGCGACGATCTTAAAGACAAGGAAAATGCAAACGAATTATTTAACTTGAAGAAGAAACGCCAAAGCATTGTGTCTCGAACTTTGTCTAAAACTTTTACACGCACCATTGAGGTTTCTCGATCAATACCTGGAATAAAGAAACAAAAACAGTCTGAGAGCGTTTTCTCAGCCCCGAAAAAAAACATTTCAGAAGAGTTGAGGGTACTAAACACACTTTGGCTTAGAACAGCATCGTTGTACAGACGTGCAGAGCTATATATCGAGGCAGAAAAGGCTATAATTCAAGCGGAAAATTTGACCGGTCCGACCAATCAGTCGCATATTGAACTAGGCTATCTGATTTTGCGTTCTCGTCCACGGTTGGCTATGAACGAGTTTGAGAAAGTGCTAGAAATCGATCGTACCAACATTGCCGCTGTGATAGGCTTTGCAACACTAGCATGTAGTACCACTGAAGACGCTATTACTGCTAACGGCTCTGCTGGTGTTGGGAAACTGTTTTGTGATGAAGCCGACAAACAAGGTCTTTTGCAGCGTAGTTTGGCGTTACTTCAGACAGCTCTGACTAAAGAAGAGAACAGTGAGGCCTGGCTGTTATTGGGACAGCTTCGTGAAGTAGATGGTGATATTGATGGTGCTATTAAGGCATACGAGAACTGCAAGTCCATTGAATCTAGAAGAAGTGTTCGTGACTACGCCGTCGCTTTCATATAATATTAAACATACTACAAATAAGCATTTACCAATATAACAAAAATTGTTACGAAAACCAATAAAACAGATTAACAACATGTATTGAATGCAAAACAAAGACCTGATGATGGATTAACTATGCGTCAACAAGATTGTAGAACAGAGTCCAGGTCAGCACGAAGCTGCTCACACCGCCGATAATGCCTTCAGCCCAGACATCACTGCGCTTGTTGAGAAAAAAGTCCTGAGGCCGGCTTTTCGCTACCCAGAAATGAATGAGTGCCGACACTACAGCGGACAATCCAATATAGTAAATGAAACCATATTGAAACTCCAACCGTAACACGCCCGCAGAAATACCAAATATTAACGATGTAATATTTCTGATGAATTCGAGACTCTGTCAAGCCGTTAGAAATGATGCGTAGATAAAAGAAAATGTTAAATGGGTTACCTTCTTGTTGTCAGCAATATTGCTGCTGTAAAACGGCGAAATGTGATATTCTTTTTCTTTGACACTAACTTTAGACATGTCTGGTATGTATTGTAGTTGAAGATTTTATTATTTGCCTTTGATCTTTCTTTCTGTCGCTGTTGATGGTGATTGACAATGGCAAAGGGTGCCAATGGCGTTGGTTGGGCTTGATATTGATCACGTGTTACCCAAACCCTGACATTACTGCTGCTTTGTTCTACGCACTTAATTTTGTCAATTATTCGATAATTCTTTCCACCTTCTTTATCAGTTATTTCGTCAACCATATTGCCATCGACTAAAAACATCTTATCAATACTTCTACCTACAACCACAACAGTGTTCACATAATGGCAACCACAGATTTTCTCAGTAAAGCCATCGAAATTGTTCAGAAGGCCATTGAAGCCGATACTGCTGGGCGATATGAGGACGCCTATACACTCTATTATAACGGTCTGGAGTACTTTATGACAGCTATCAAATACGAGAAAAACCCTAAGCGTCAGCAATTGATCAAGGACAAGGCAAAGGAGTACATGACTCGTGCAGAGCAGTTGAAAGAGCATTTAGACAAGAAGTCTGAAACATCTGAAAGTAACGCGACCAACGGCGCCACAAAGGCGAAAAAGTCTGGTGCTAGCGGCGGAAACAGCGGAGATGACGACGGCGACACGAAGAAACTAAGAAATGCATTATCTGGAGCTATTTTATCAGAGAAACCTAACGTGCACTGGGAAGATATCGCCGGTCTTGAAGCTGCTAAGGAAGCTTTAAAAGAGGCTGTTATTTTACCAGTACGATTCCCGCACTTATTTACTGGCAAGCGGAAACCGCTTTCAGGTATCTTGTTATATGGTCCACCCGGTACTGGTAAATCGTTTCTCGCCAAGGCCGTTGCCACTGAGGCTAATTCAACATTTTTTTCGGTCTCGTCTTCCGATTTAGTATCTAAGTGGATGGGTGAGTCTGAGAGACTCGTGAAGCAGCTGTTCAATATGGCCAGAGAAAATAAGCCATCTATTATTTTCATTGATGAGGTGGATGCACTGTGTGGACCACGTGGCGAGGGAGAATCTGAGGCTTCTAGACGTATCAAAACTGAACTGCTGGTGCAAATGAATGGTGTTGGTAATGATTCCGCCGGTGTATTGGTTCTTGGTGCTACTAACATTCCCTGGCAACTAGACGCTGCCATCCGCCGCCGTTTTGAGCGTAGAATATACATTTCTTTGCCTGATGTGGAAGCGCGAACCCGCATGTTTCAGCTTAACGTTGGTAGTACCCCGTGCACTCTTACCCAGCAAGATTATAGACTACTTGCGGAAATGACTGACGGTTACTCTGGCCACGATGTCGCAGTGTCTGTCCGCGACGCATTGATGCAGCCTATTAGAAAGATCCAAATGGCCACTCACTTTAAGTCTATAAAGGTCACTGACGAGGAGACCGGCCAAAGCTCGACTAAATATACGCCATGTTCTCCGGGTGATGCAGGCGCCGTTGAGATGAACTGGATGGAGCTTGGCACAGACGAGTTGCAAGAGCCGCCACTGACTATTAAGGATTTCATCAAGGCTGTTAAATCTACTCGGCCAACTGTTAACCAGTCTGACATCGCCAAACAAGAAGATTTCACCAACGACTTTGGACAAGAAGGCAACTAATAGTTATTGTCATATACACATTTTTATACATAGTTTTGCTTTTTTTTTTTTGTTACTTTACATTTATTATTTTATTACAAGCGTTAATAATCCACAGGTTTGACAGTAGTACCTTGAATAATAGAACCCCAACCAATAAGTCTCCAATGCTTGCCGACTCTCCGCGACAACGCAATCTTCTCTCCAATCTCTGTACAGGCAGGCTTCGTCAGAGTCAGCTTAGCCATATCAGCCTTAACATTAGTCACTACAGCACCAGCAGTTGAAGAACCAATGTTGACCATGATGATTTCACGCTTGGCAAGCTTCTCAACCTTGGCGTTCTTGCCGTCCTCAGTCTTAACACCCAGAAGTCTTCTAAGCAGGAAGTAGTTTACTTCGAGCTCAATGTAAATCTCGGGGAGCTGGCCGCGATGACCAAGAACCTGACCAACAAGACGATCGGCTCTGCAGAGAGTGGGGTCGACTCTAGTACCGACACCAATCAAACCACCGGGAACAGCAAACTTCAGATCGTTGTTCTCAGCAAACAGAGTGATGATACGAGATCTGATAGGTCTGCAAATAACGGCACCATCTTCGCCCTTTTCAACAATACCAGGTCTGATTTCAATTTCGTCGCCCAGTTTCAGAACACCAGACAAAATAGAACCACCGGCAACACCACCCTTAAGCTCGTCAATTTCAGCACCAGGCTTGTTAACATCGAACGAACGAATGACAATGAGTCTAGGAGAAGCTGTGAAGTCACGCTTGGGGATAGGAATCTTGTTGACAATGAACTCATTGACAGCGTCGATGTTGTATTTCAGCTGAGCAGAGATAGGAACAATAGGGGCGTGGTCGGCAGAAGTACCTTTGATGAACTTAAGGATACTCTTCTGGTGCTCGAGTGCCGACTCCTCTCTCATCAAATCAACCTTGTTTTGCAGGATAATAATGTGCTTCAGCTTCATGATTTCGATAGCAGCAAGATGCTCAGAGGTTTGGGGTTGGGGACATGATTCGTTACCGGCGATCAGGAGCAAAGCGGCGTCCATGACAGCGGCACCGGAAAGCATTGTACTCATGAGAATATCGTGACCAGGGCAATTGTGGGCAACCATGAAGTCGCTGAGGAGGATGCGGCCGTCACCGTCAACCTCAAAGCCGCGGAAAGCGCCGACACCAAGGGGTGTGACGCTGAACTGCTGTGAGGTAGCACAGGCATGCACGAGCGAGCTTCCCATCTTACGGGTGGATGCAATAGGGAGGTTCTCAGCACTGGCACCATTGAAGCGCATACGGAGCTTTTCGTGCTCGACACTGGCCGCCACAGTAATGCAGCGAGAGGTTTGAACAACAAAACCAAGAGATCGGAGAGTCCAAAGAACAGAGTGGAAAAGCTTAGGGCTAGTCTTGGTAGAAAACTCAAGATCAAACTGACCTTTAGCATAAGTTCCTTCAGCATCAAGCATACCAGCAATAAGGGCGTGGCGAACAGAGACAGTGTGCTGCTGGAGGACAGAGGGAACTTGCTTTTTGCCGATAACACCCAACTCAGACAGCTTAAGGTAGAAAGGATTTTCCTCAAGATCGTTGCTGGCTTCGGTAGTGTACTTGGCAGGTCCTAACTGAGTAGATAGATTAACCCAAATAGCTTCGCGATCAGAGTATTCACCAAAAGTCGTAGCGAGACCCATCTTAGTGGCAATATAGGTAACACGCGCCAGAATTTCATTGTCTGCAGAAGCATGCATGGTGAAACGGGTAGAAGTAGCATCTTCATCACCAAGCCACAGACCAACAAGCCAAGCCACTTCCTCCTCAGACGCCTGACCCACAGTGAGGTCAACCTCGGGGGTGCCAAAAAGAAGGGCGCTGGAGCGGTAAAGACGTGCCTTGCGGCGGATAGACTCAGGGGCAGCCATGTAGCTCTCAACGGTCATCTCGAACTCAACAGGCGTTTTGTCGGCGGCCTCGTAGTAGGCACGGGCCTCCTCCATGGTTGGGAACGAGACTCTGGTCGAGCGCATTGCCTCCGAGTTGCCAATGAACTGCTTGACAAAGTAGGTGTTCTGGTTACGGTCAAGGCAAGGCGCATCGACAGGGGTGTCAATGCGGAGACAGAGAAGATGACCTCCTGTGCAGGTGAACTTGTCTTCCTCGAGACCATGTGTGTGATCAGTCGGGTAGCCAACTTCGTAAAGATCTTTCTCGCCCTCCTTCATAGAGAGGACGGTACGAGGAAGGCCGTCGGGACCAAGAAGCTTGTCACCAACACGGAGGTCGCGATTGACAATGCTATGACCCTCGGGGGTGGCAAAAGCGGTGTCGAGACCAAAGCAGTCAACAAACGAGACGTGTCTCAACAGTTCATATCTGCCCTCATGGCCAGGAACCTCACATTTGGGAGAGATTTCCTTGCCTGAGGGAAACGATTTGTAACAGTCAGGTCTCGGGCAAGTGGGGTCGGTGCTTCTGTAAATCTTCGCGTTGGCGTATCCCAGACGAATGGTAATATTTCTTTCGAGCTCACTCTTGAATCTGACTGTTTGAACGCCAGAGATGGCTTTCACGACGGTACTTTTACCGTGAGCGACGTGGCCAATGGTACCGATGTTGATAGTGGCTTGACGACCGATGATCTCGGGGCTGATTGGAGTTAACTTTGTGAAATCCGGGTTGTCGGGCTGCTCCGGAAGACCACCGCCTTCCTCAAACTCCTTCTTAGCTCTTTCAGCGTCGGTTAATCCGTCACCGAGACCAGCAAACGAAACCGACTTCTTCGGCTTCTCTTCTGTTGCCGATTGCTGCTGTTGTTCTTCTTCTTCTTCTTCGTCATCAATGTCGACGGGATCGACAGGGTTTTCAAATTCGTCACCACCGATGATGATATCGGGGACTTGGTCTTGTAAATCAGACATTGCTTCTATGTTGTAGGTATTGAAGCCGTGATGCGGTCGATCGTCGTGATGGAGGAAAGAAGAGAAAAAATTCAAATAAAAATTTTTGAGGTGGAAAAGTTGGAAATTTTTTTTGTGATTGTGACAATAATAAGACTAGTTACCCTGACAAACACCCTAACCCACTCTTAGATTTTTTATTGGCGACGACAAGTACTACTGGCACGGGCCTTGATGGCTCATACTAATAGTGAGGCGGTAATAAAAAATTATAAACAAGTTAACAAAATGTCTAAACTTGTAATCATTTTAGCCATGGCGGACTCATTTGTTTAATTTACGTCCATAACTGATTGTGCAGGATAATGGTCAATTTAACTTTATGGTAGAGCCCATGTTCTGACATTGTGTATTAAACTATGACAACCTAAAGATCAAATTAACAAAAAAACTGCTTTAAGTGAATTTTCCTTTTATTTTTGATACCGAACTTTTAGCACTTTTAGTGACTCTATATTCTAGATTTATAAGCTGGCGCTGCTATGGCTGGTGAGTGAAGTCAATGCATCAGTCATGAAATCAGGTACGGGCACGTGACTTACCCTGTTTTTTTTTTTTTCCTTAACAAAAATTTTCCCGTCTTTTGACCTTCTTTCTTCAACACCAACGCAACAGACAACAGAATGCCTCCTAAGAAGCAAGCCAACAAAAAGACTGGGAATGAGATTCCCGAGGAAATAGTATGTAGGATTACCTGTTTAATTTGGCTAATGTTTTTTATACTAACGATGTTTTGATTAGCCCTTAATTGCGGTTGTGATGAGTGATTCCTACGAGAACAGGTTCATGCCACTAACTTTGGAGAAGCCGAGAGTGAGTATTGATCTGCATGTATTAGTGCTTGACATGACACACTAACACTTATTAGTGCCTTCTTCCTTTGGCAAACACACCTCTGATTGAATATACACTTGAATTTCTGTCTACTGCTGGAGTTTCCGACGTCTATGTTGTTTGCTCTTCTTACGCAGAAGTTGTTGAAGAATACATTCTTAAATCGAAATGGTCACTCGCCTCATCTCCATTCAGCATTCACGTTCTTAAATCGCCTGAAAGCCAATCTGTCGGCGACGCATTGCGTGACATTGATGCGCTCGGCTTTATTGAGCACGACTTTTTACTGATCTCTGGTGACATTGTTTCGAACTTTGACTTCAAGGCTGTTTTCCAGGCACACAAAGACCGCAAGACGAAAGATAAAAACTCTATCATGACAATGGTTCTTCACGAGGCTAGCGTATCTCACAGAACTCGTGCTAGATCTGGCGCTGGCCTTTTTGTTCTTGATGAACCTACTGGTCGTTGTATCAGATACGAATCTGCACCTAGGCCTAACAAAAATGGCTACATCAACCTTGATGTGGAAGTCTTATCGGAACTTGAAACTGTCTCATTTAGAAATGATCTTATTGATTGCCATATTGATATATGTACTCCTGATATTCCGGCTCTGTTCACCGAAAACTTTGATTACAACTCTATTAGAACCGACTTTGTCAAAGGCATTCTGACCTCTGACATTTTGGGTAAGACTATTTACACTCATATCTTAGAAAACCACTACTCGGCTCGTGTAGAAAGCTATCAGACTTATGATGCTGTTAGCAAGGACGTCATTTCACGATACTCTTATCCGGTTGTTCCAGAGCGCAACATCATGGAAGATCAGACTTATTCTTACCAGATGGGCCACATCTACAAGGAAAAGGGTGTTGTTTTAGCACAGTCTTGTATCATTGAGTCTGGCACAGTTATTGGTTCCAACACGTTTGTTGGTGATGGCAGCAAAATTTCCAAAACTTGTATTGGCCGCAACTGTAAAATTGGTCGCAATGTTTCCATCACCGACTCATACATTTGGGACGGCGTCGTCATTGAAGACAACACTGTTATCATCAAGTCTATTGTTGCCAATAATACTGTGATTAAAAAGGGCGCCAAGCTAGAGGCTGGTTCTGTTGTGTCTTTCAATGCTGTCATTGGCGAGAACAAGGTCATTGCGAAAGATGTTAAGATTACCACAAGGCAACGTGTCAGAGAGTATTCTGATGAAGAATCCAGCGACGAGGATGAAGAAGATTTGGCTGAAGCTGAACTTTCAATAATTGGTAAAGATGGTAAAGGTCACTTGTATCACGATTCTGACGACAGTGACTACTATGAGTCTGAAGATGATGAGGATTACAACCGATCTTTAAAAAGCATGATCTACAGCGTGGAGTCTTTCAACCTTTCAGATAGCTCTATTCACACCATTATTAACACACCCAAAAAATCCCACAGACGGTATAGCTCTAATAGCGGTGTTTCTGAGGGTGACGATGATGAGGAAAACTTTAGAACTGAAGCTATCGAGTCTGTGACACGGTCTATTACCGAAAACCATGATCCTGATATTGCTGCTTTGGAGTTGAACACTTTGAGAATGTCGATGAACGTTGGCTACCACGAGGTTCGATCAGCTACAATTGCTGCTTTCACTACTTTCATTTCAAAGATGGTGACAACCGGTACATTGAAGGTCAAGGAGGCCACGGAAAATATGTTTATTAAATGGATTCCTTTGATCAAACGTCAAGTGTTTGAGACCGACGATGAGGCTGATCTTCTTTACTGCATCCAAACGGAATGTAGCAAGCGGCCCCATGGCGAGTTTATTCTAGCATATGCCCTGAACTCTTTATATGATGAGGACATGGTTTCAGAGGAAGCCGTCGATCAATGGTGGGAAAGTCCTCTAACTAAGAGCTCAGATAAGTTAACAGATGTGTTGAAGTATGCTGAGCGTGTTGTGGATAATATCCAGAATGCTGAAGAGGAAACTGATTCTGAAAGCGAAGAGGAGAGCGATTAGTTGGCTGCACTAAAATTTTTTAAAAATAAATTTTGGTTTATGATTATTTTTATTCAAATTTAATTTTTCTTCGTTTCATTTAGACACTAGGCTCGAGTGAAGAAGTAAAACATGGTTTTATTAGTTTTTTTGTGTTAAACTAGAATTGCAAAAACTTAATACATTAATGTCTTCTTTGTACATCTTTTAGATAGAAAATCAGTTTATTATCCTTACATCAAAAAAGTTACACATATACAAAAAACATAATAACAAAAGATTTACAAAGAAGACATTAATTCAAAAACATTTGTCTCTAAGAGACTCTCAAAGTAGCGCTCTTAACGCGCAAAAATGGTTTCAGCATTCGATGGCGCCGGATTTCCCATGAATTGCTCCATGTGTCAAGGGAAACCAGAGATACATAAAACCCCGTAGGTTGATATCAGAAATTTACAATCAGTAAAACCTTAACAAGCTGCTCTAATCAAGCGAATCATTAATAAACAATTTTCTTCATCCTCATTTTTTTCATCACCATCATTTTTTTTAGAATTTTTTCTTTTTTCTCTTTTTTCTTTTTTTTTTTTGTAAAATGAATAAAGCCTAGTTTAGTTAAGAGTCAATAATAATAATAATAATAATAATAATAATAATAATAATAATAA
>JAKVQX010000660.1:0-12634 GCA_030463015.1 Geotrichum citri-aurantii
TTTTTTTTTTTTTTTTTTTTTTTTTTTTTTTTTTTTTTTTTTTTTTTTCCTTGACTTCAAGAAAGTGCCTTGAAGAAAAGCTAGACCAAATTAAGATAGTTGCTTATGCTGGCGCAACCTTGCAGTAGCGCGCACTAGCTTGAGCACACTAGTGCAGAAAGCTTTTGTATGACAAAAAAAAAAAAAAAAAAAAAGGTTTTTGGGTTAATCATTGCTTATTTTTTTTTCTTTTTAAATTTTTTTTCAATTTTTTCTAAAACACAATAAAAGTATATACAAGTACACTTGCCATAGGGCTTTCATAAAGCAAAAATCGGGACAGTTCAAATGGGAGAAAAAAAAACCTTCTCTGACTTTTAACTGCAAAATCAGGATGAGAACGTTACCCAAGTTTATTTCATTATTTTTGTGGAAGTAAGTTTGTAATTCTGCAAATAAAACGTGTCAAAAAAAAAAAAGACAGCAGTCGTCTGATTGTTAATTAACAGTGCTGGATAGACACTTTAAAAGTTTCTGCCTACCATGGGTTTATAAAACAGAACAGCAACAACAAGCAGTCATGAGCGACTTTGAATGAGAAAGATACGTGCCGTGCGTGACCTGGTTCTTTACCTTCTCATGACATCTGCATCTGTGCATAGGCTGCCATGGCAGTTGGGAGACTAATTTGCAGCACTAGTGATGCGAAGCATTTAAGACTTCAACGAGTATCTTTTGGTATTAACCACACAATTATAAATCCACTCTTGCCTGTAAACCGTTATGACAAATGAACCATCAACTGTTAACACGTCATAGTAGCAAAGGTTAGCGTTTTGGATAAAACTAAAAAATTTAAAAGCTCACTTCAATAACTTTCAGGCGTAAAGTTTTTTTCTTCTAGTTTTTTGAAAAAAAGAAAATTATCAGTTTAGAGCTCTCTTTCATTGTAACTTTTGTCGTAGAGATTTTAGGAAAGTTTTGATTTTAAGGATGGGGTGAATTGCTTATAGGAATGGTGCAGATGGAGGGCAACCGGTTTAGCTTGTCTGTATTTTGTGAAAGAAAAAAAGATCAATTTCTTCACGCGCTGACACAATAGATTGTTTATCGTCAATGATAACTGATGACTAGAGTTACTACCATAGAAACAGACAAAATAACACAGGTAAGAGCTAGGCCACGTTTTTGGGCAGCTGAGTGTAAGCTCAGGGTTTTGGAAACAGGCAGATAGTATTAAACTAAAATTAGTGTATCTTAAAACCTTTTCCTCTTCAAATCGGACAACATAAGACCACTTAGTGTGACTACCGATACAGTACAGGTGATGGATAAAATATAAAGCTAAGACAATTGCCACGGGTGCTGTTAACATACTAAAAGATTCGATGTAACCATGGTAGAGTCCGAGAACGTCAGTGAAGACTTAAGTTAGAGCTCCTTAACTGTGGTGAAAATTTTATGAGAATTCTGCAGTGTGGTTTAAAAATCTCTAAACAACAATACAGAAAGACAAAGTTCATTTTAACCCTCATGAAAAGTCTCTGAGATTTAATTTATGAAGATTCTAGATGCCTTTTACCACTCAGAAAGAAACAAAGTGTGAGAACCAGTTCTTGATACCAAAAAGAAAAAAAAAAGCGCCCATAACTTGAAAGTGATTTGATTTTTTATCACTTAGAAGCCACGTAATAGGATTAAACAAAAGACATTGAAATGATACAAAATGATTTTTAAAAATGAACAAACTCTCATCTTTGACAAAATTAACGAGGTATCGCCAGTAGCACGCCTTGGAAAGTTTAGCTTTTATTGCCAATGGAATTTATTTGAATCATTTCATGTGCTAGTAAAACCTTAAAAATTAACTTGAAGCTACAGTTTAAAGTATAATTATTATTATTGTCATAGTAATACCTCGTTATGGTGTCCCTCTATAAAAGAACAACCTCACTATAAGAATGCTTTTTCAAAGTCTATTTCAAATTTTTACACACAATTGTTAACAAACTTTGATAACTTGAAAGTGTAAGAACCAACTTTCAATTCTCACACACAAAAATTCTTGAAAAAACCCCTTCAAACTTCAAATATTGAATTTCTATCAAGAAAAAAAATAACAGGAAATTTTCTCACTACAGAATCTTTCCTTGACCACACTCACCCCTAGTGCAATTTCTTAGCATTTTCATGGCAATCACTGTATGAAACACTCCATTTAATTCAACCATAGCTACTTTTTTTGTTTAAAAATAATGTATTAAGACCGGTGACGTTGCACAGTCTGCTTAAAGAACATTTTGATGTAGGAACCAAAAGTCTTTTAGCTCCAGATAGTTCTTATGACGAGGTATTACTGTATTGTTAATTTTTTTTTCTCTGCAGGGTTAAAAGTTTGATTTTTGGTTTTAACAAGCTAAGCTATAGCTACAGTAAGGTCTCTCTAATGATCTAAAAATGCTGCTTAAAAAGAAGTAACTTCATGCAGTTATACCCCGTTACATGCAGCCCCGTTATATACAGCACCCGGTAATGAGCAACTCAAGATGCTGTCCAATTCGAATTTATATACAAAACTGCACAAATTTCCGCTGTTGACAAGTAGCACAACTTTTTTTCCTATGCAAAATCATTTGTAGAGAATAATAAGACTTAAAAAGTTTGGTTGTCTATCTGGAAAAAAGTATAAAAAAGAAAAAAAAAATTGAAAAAAAATTGAAGACTGCATCCATCCATTGCTGCAATTTCTAATTATAATGACCAAACGACCTACCATCACAAACCGTCAGCGAATAACTCTTTGTGCTTAGAAGAGTTTGAAGCCTAATCCAACTGGGTCTCAGTAAAAAGAGAGGTTTTAAAAGCGAATCTAATCAGGAAAAAAAATGTCTAATTAGTGAGCTTTCAAAGAATTTTTGTAAAGTTGCTGATATTTGAAGAACAGTAGACTAAAGGAAATCAACGTATTCTACATGATCTGATGTACTACGAACGAAAGTTGTTAGAGAAAAAGAATTAGAATCAACACCAAACTCAAATTCGGACCTTCTTTTCATGTTAACATGTTTAGCTTCTGTGTTGCTTCTAGAAATATTACATAATTTAACATGTTTTGTTATATAATTCACCAAGTTCTGTAAAAATTCCTCAGTTCGCCAGAATACTACTCCCCGTAATAGGGCAAAATCTCTTTTGTTCAGCTAAGTTACCTATAACGAGGTTCTCCTTATCATAGTTGTTTAAAGCACTATAGGCCCAACATTAAATGAAAATCTGTTTATTAAACTCTGATTCCCAGGCTTTGAAATCACATTAAAAATTTCCTCTCAGCACGAAAAAAAACCATTCGTTGAAATTTGCCGCCCACTGCTACGTGTTAAAAAAAAAACGGTTAAAACTTATCTGTAGTAAAATACCGTACAATACTGGACGCCTGTTGTCAGTTTAGCGAATACTCCAGTCAGCTTTGGATCGAATGTGACTTGTTGCAGGTTGTGTACTAGAATAGTGATGTTGGGTATCTATTTTCAGGCGTAGGGAGTACGGTGATAAAAGAATACTGAAAACTCAGTACTTTGTACATGTCCCGTAGTTGAAGCAGCTGTACCCACGATCTATGAAGTCAGTTGCCCAATAAAAACTAAAGAAATGCCTTTACACTCATATCTAATGTAGTAGCATTTTGGTAAAAATGCGATAGGTAAAAAATTTATTAACAGTTTTTATCTTAATATAATTAATACATAGAACTTAACAGGCTTTGAAGTAACCAAAAAAAAGTTTTTTCTTTAAGTTTCTTCGGGTACATTGTGCAGTGTTAAGAACCTGAGCAACCAATTAAAAAACAGAAGCTTACGAAGCCAAAGACCTTCAATCTGTTTTTTTTGGAACTCCTAATAGAAAACTGAAAAACCGTAAAAAGGCACACCAAGAGCCCAAAGCACATGACCAAGAATATACAATAATTATCCTAGACTTTATATTCTCAAGAAATTGCAGGAGGTAAGTGGCGAAAAAAAAAGACAAACCTTTACACAATATTGATAGACGCTTCCATATGGTCAAAGACGCTACAGTGACTTTTTATCCTACGGGTCATCGCCGTTGTGTCCAGCAATTTTGAGCTTTCAGGTTTTTTGAACTTACAATATGCCTTGAAACAAGCTATTGCTACTTCTCAAGACAAATGTCAACAACAAACAAAAACAGCTAGAAAAGCGCCAACACGCCAAAAAAGATTTCATGGCTAACATTTCCCAAAAGACATGTACAGAAAATGATGTAGGTACACAAAGTAATAAAGAAGTAAGAGGTACTGCACATCAAATCAACGCGGGAGGCTTTCCACGACCAGCAAACGGTTTGAGCGATAGGTGAATGGATTTTTGAAGGCCTAGCAACGGCGGCGCAAACTGTACACGAGCACAAACTGCTACACAGGTAAGGCAGTCACACCAGCACGCTGGTTTTTTTTACGTACATACACCGGAAATGCACAGCTGTGAGCGCTTGCGTTCCCATTGATGTGCCCTCCCAAAGTCTAAGTCCTCCCGCAAAAAAAAACTCGTTTTCTAATAAGCGACTGCGGCATTCACAAGCCTATCAAATTAGTTACAAAAACAAGTCTTGTTGAAGAGAAGCCCGTTTCAAATCATCATAGGAAAAAAAAAAAAAATTGTTTTTATTTTTCGGTTTCAAGTCACGTCTTCTCGGAGATCGTCGCGGGCTGTTTTGGATTTACTTGGAAGCAAAAAAAAAAAAGCCCTTATTTAAAGCTGTTAGAATTCCTAAAACAATTTACATAATGCGTCTCACGCATGTTTCCATATTGAGATTAATACATAGTCACAAAACACAAAATGATCAGCGCCTAACAACTTTGTTAGTGGATTTTTACAGATGCATGTGGTTAAAAGCAGTTAACAAATTTTGGTTAATAATGTTTACAACTTAACCATGACTTATTAATTCTAACTGTTTTTTGTGTTTAGATTTTAATCTTTTTTTCTTGCCAGAAAACGAGTCAAACGACGGATTGAAAAAAATATCAGCAAATTTAGGAAAAATAACATCAAGACTGTGTATAGGACGAGTTTAGCATGAACATGACAAGAAGAGGCAACTCATAAAAAACAGAAACAAAAAATAGTAATGGCGAGAAATGACGTCTACTGTCCTGAAAATAGTTGAAGCACTAACATATTTTGGGATCTGGGAATAGGAATGACTGCCATCTAGAGGACATTTCTTTGCTTATTACTATAGCGGCAGACCTGCGGAAGAGCGCGAATGATGCCATGTAGCCCTCATTGGTTAACAAAAGTGTCCGCGGACTCATGTGTGTATACTGTAAAAAAAAACCCCCCAGATTAAAATTATTTTAGAAACGGCTACTATATTGGCACAAGTCACAAACACCACAAAAGTGGTTTTTTAGTATTGGCAATCATGAGCTCTTGTGAGTTTTTTTAACTAGTCTTTTTACTTCGTTGCACTATCTTTTTTCGTCATTTGTATTCTAAAACGCTGCTGCATTTTATACTTGACAATATTTTCATCTACCCTTGTTTCTTAAAATTTAAAACTATCTATAAACCTTGGTTTTATTTGCAAATGCCCATGATTTATTAGGACCAGGAGAGCCATGTCTACAAGCCGCCAACCATGCTTGAATGTGCTCAATGGCTCAATGGTTAGTTAGAAGTAACAGCGTTAACAGAGTACTCAAAATACACACACATATGTTGTGTCAAGCGAGAATATGCACATGTATGTAGCTATTAGTGCTAGCTGCGTATTCATGAAAATATAAATGTGATAAAGTTGAGGAAAGAATAAATTTTTACACTGTTTCAGTCCTATTTTTACAATCCCTGATCGGTTGTATCTGCATCAGCTTCTTTATAAACTACTATAGATACTTTGCAAAAAGGCAGTTTGCTGTTTATCAACGGTCAAGTTAAACCTAAAGCAATCTAATGTACGTGGGTCTTTTTGAAAAAAAAAAAAAGAAAAGAACATTTTATGCATTAGGTCATTCACATTTTTTAGAGTTACTGAGACAAAAAAATAGAAGGGAAATTTACACTTTTTTGTGTTTCTTTAGGTCTTTAGCCATTCCACAAAAAAAAGTTTGTCACTCTACAAGACTGAACTTCGTCATTGAAAACAGTACATGCAGTAAAGCACACATTCGCCTCAAACATATGAGTAACCAGCTTTAATGCGCAAAGTAAAATATGGTTAATTTTGGTTAATGCAATCTTTTTTTTGAGCGTGATATCTTTGCGGTATAGTACAGGAGGCTTGTACCTTTTATTTTTTTTTTTTAATTTTTCGTTTTTTTTTTTTGTTTGACCTTATTGCCCGTGCTGATTTATTTAAACGTTCAGGTATCCCCAAAATCTTGTTTTTCTTCTGTTTATTTCACTTTTTTTCTGTGTCGTTTTCTATACAATAACATTCAATCTAGTTGCTGCGGTTTATAATATCTAGAGTATATATTAAACTCCTCCCCCTGCGACCCGGCACTTATTTAAACACCCCGTTGTCTTTCGTTTCAAAATCTCCGGCACTTTTGTGATTTTATTCACTATTTTCAAGAAGATTACGGTCAATCAATTCAAATTTTGAACGCGTCAAATTTTTTTTCTTGTTTCTGCATCATCTTTCTTGTGTCTGCAAAAAAAAAATTTAATTTTAATTTTTTGTTCAACTTTTGTCGTGAATTTACCTTTTATTGCATGAAAAATTTCTCTTCATAGTAAACTCACAACCATCAACACTTTATATTAATGTCTGCATATTCCACACAGTCGTACTACCCTCAACAGGGTCCAGCAGTCACGAACCCCGCGCCCACTGCCTCTCCCACCACCCATGCGCCTGCTCAGCCTAATGGCACAGCTCAGGATGCCCAGTCAAACCCGCCGTCTACATCTGTTCATAGCACACCCGTTCCCGCCACCGCACCAAATCCAGGATTCGCGCATCCTCCGCAGCAGCATGATGGAAGCCCTGTTCAACCCGGAACTGCGGGTGGCCCCATGCCTTCTGGCGCAAACCCCTACTACTACCCGCATTACGCACAACAGCAGCAGTCGCAGCAGCCACAGCAGCAGCACCCTTATTATCCGGTGTCTACGACCTCGGTTGTGAATACTGCGACCTCGACAACTGCACCGTCAATGTACTATCCTTCCGGTGCAACTACCGACATGCCCTATGGTGCATACCCACCGCAATACCAGTACCCACAACAGGCTTATCAAGCCGCATATGTCAATGGTTACTCCATGCAACCTTATCAATACGTTCACCCCTCGGCTCAAGCCCAGCAGCAACAGCAGCAGCAACAACAGGCGCTCTATCAACAACAGTATCAACAACATGCCTACCATCACCAGCAACAGTCACTGGCCATGATCCCCACGATCACTGACCCCACAGGCCAGAATCCTCCCCCTAACATCAAGCCTAAAATAACCACGACGTTGTGGGAAGACGAGGGTACTTTGTGCTTCCAAGTCGAGGCGCGCGGCATTTGCGTTGCCAGACGCGAAGATAATAACTTGATTAACGGTACCAAGCTCCTTAACGTTGCCGGTATGACTAGAGGCCGTCGTGACGGTATTCTTAAAGGCGAGAAAACGCGCCATGTCGTCAAGGCAGGCGCTATGCACCTCAAGGGCGTCTGGATTCCCTACGAGCGTGCGCTTGAGTTTGCCAACCGCGAAAAGATCACTGACATGCTTTACCCCTTGTTTGTGACCGATTTGAAGGCGCTTCTGTACCATCCGGCTAACTTTGCCAGAACTGCTCAGGTTTTGTCTGCCGCCGAGAAGCGCAAGGCTGAGTTCCAAAAGGCTGCAGCTGCCAAGGAGGCCAAGAGTGAAGGCGCGGACGCTAACAAATCAGTGTCTGCATCGCCTAAAAACACTAAGACCGTTGCAAAGAAGGAAGAATCTGCTACAGCGTCTCCACAGCCTTCGCAGCAGTCCCTCTCTGGCAGATTTAGTGTTGACAGAATTGTCTCACAGCCTCAGCAACCGCAACAGTCGCAGGCTCCACAACCCCAACAGCCTCAGCAGCAGCAGTACTTGCCGCTTCCTGTGACGGCGACTCCCCCACCGTCGGCTACTGGCGGCGGTCCTCCCAAGCCCTACTACTACGATCCCCAGCAGCAGCAGCAGCAACAGCAGCCACCGCAACATGTATACAGCCCAAACTCGCGGATCGCTACGCCGCAGCCCAGCGTTGATGGCAGCTATCAGCAACATCCATATCAACGATACCCTGCGTACGGAATGCCTCCTCACCCAGGCCAGCAGACCCAGCCCATGATGCATCCTATGTACCAAACCCCACTCCCTCCACCTCAGGTACAGCAGCAGCCGCACCAGCAGCTGCAGTCTATGCAGCAGCTTCCGGGTGTCGATGCTAGAATTGACGGACCCAAGCCAGCAGCGGAGCTGCCCAAGCCGGGCCCGGATGCTGGTGCCAACGGCGCGGCGGTGTTAGCAGCTAATTCCTCGGCAGGAGCTACCGAAAAGGCTGGCGACGCCAAATCCGAAAACGGTAAAAAGAACTAGGCCCACTTACACAATCCAAATTTTTTTATACTTGCGCCATCGCTCTCTTTTTCTCCAACTAGCAGCAGCAATAGAAATAGGCTGTTAGAAGTGATTTGTTGCGCGAGTGTGCGTGTGCTTGTGTAAAGCCATTTAGCAATGATGAAGAAGGAGGTTATCAAGACAATAATAAAGACAGAGTCTACCGAGCAATAGAAAAAGAATTGCTTTTTTTTTTAATCTAGTAAAGGCTTGGGAAAAATTTAAAGCCTGTGCTGCATACATACATGACCTCATTTTCGCAATGCCTGATTAATTTGTTTTTTAATAGATTTTTAAAAAAATACCAACAGTAATAAATATTTCTTTCTAAAACTTGATAACTTTCAAATCTTTCCACCATCAAATCTCTTGTACGTATCGTTGAAAATTTTGGTTAATTTTTAATGTTGTAGCTTTTGAAATGAGCCGTAAGGAAACATGAGCAACGTACGCATGGTTGAGAAGCCATGGACATACAAGTGATGCGCACCACCACAAATTAAAAGTAAAAAAGGAGCCAAGGGCAAGAAAACTTGTAACGCGCGTTCTCAATCGAACCGACACCAACGGTACTTAAAATTCCAAAAAAAAAATTTGATTTAGTTGATTTCTTACTTAATTTTTGTTTTTGGTTTCTGACTATTCAAAATAAAAATTTAAAAACTTTTGCTTTGTTTTTTTCAATTGATTTTGTTTTGTTTTTTTTTCCTATAAAAGTTTGAAGACTCAACCAAAAAATTTTTTTTTTCCAATTCTAACTGAACTTTTTGAAACAACCATAAACATTTCATGTTAATTTCTAAAATAAAAATAAAAATTTAAAATAATTGAAATTTGAGGCCAGATCATTTTATTATAAATTCCAGGTACGCCACGCTTTTGTTTTTGTTATTGTGGTGAGCCTTCAACTCACATATACAATGCGTATGATGTCGAATTTGTTCCTGTTCAATTGCATCCCATGCGTCTCAAAGCCATAAACATGAAAAACGCCCAATTTTTCGTTATTGACCATTCAAGTTTTTTTTTTTTTAATTTTTCAAATCTGGGTAATTTTTGATTAGGCTTTTCTGGAAAAAACCTTGCAAACAATTTTTTTTTTTTTGGAAAGTTTAGATTTGGCGGAAATAATGTGGCCATTCAACACCCCCAAATTCCGTGCTCTTCAAAAAAGTTTTAAAAAGTTTTTTTTTTGTCTGAGGTCCGGAACATCCAAGCATTGTTAGAGATTTTCACCTAAAAAAAAACGGAATTTTGAAGGCACCTTTCAACTAGTTATTTTTGTACAAAAAGCAACTCGCTTTTTAGTTGTTAAAGTCGTCGATTTAATAAAAATTATATCTTTAAGATTGGGGTCTTCAAAAACCTCTTGATCGTCTTCGCGTAATCAGGTAAAATTGTTTTAGTCGACATAAACGGATAATACCAAATTATTCAAAAGATGAAACGTTTCTAAATAATCAGTTAAAGATTTTAAACCGCCGGAAAAAGATTTAAAACTAAGTGTTGGAAATTGAAGAAACCAATTTTATTGTTAATGAAGTTGTGCTAGTGGAGGCTAAAAATCTAGTTGAACCTTGCATCATTGATTGACCGCTTGAAAAAGCTTCTTAAATAGCAGAATGAATTATCAACTGTCTAGTCCGTCGGGTTGCGGTCTAAATAAAAGAAGTTAATTTATGGCGGAAAATTTGATAAATTGTGATTGAATTAAAGAAGTTTTTTTTTCGGTGTCACAAATTAGCTCTTCAGCTCTTATCAACTACAATAACAAAAGAAAAACAGTCTTGAACTCCTTTTTTTTTAATTTATTAAATTCTATGTTTTAACAATCTCTTGATTTCAAAAAGATTTAGAATCCCTCGATTTCAAAAAAAAAAAAAATAAGAAAACAAAAGCCAGAAAGATAACTCTAAAACAGGCACCAAATTGCACTCAATCTTTTTATTAATAAATAAAATGAATCCACAAACTTTTTTTTTTTTTAATCTCTAGGAGTCAAGCAGTATTTACACACGCATTCTGGAAACTGTAAATAACTAAGCAGTTTAAACTGGTAAAGTCCAAAATTGATTTCAAAAAACAAAAAAAAAAGAAGCAACATGACCTTTTTTTTTGGTTTTTAAATCACAAAATCTGGTTCACACACAAACACGCAAGCGCGCGGTGTCAAAACCTCTTTTTTTTTTTCTTAATTTTTTTAGTAACTTCTAGACACATAAGAATGGTTAGCTCCTAATGGTCCGTGTTCATTGAATAGTTTGTGTCGATCAATAGACCAGTCCAACCAATTTTTTTTGAAACAAAAGAAAAATAAAAGTTAATTAAAAGAAAAAAAAAAAAATTTGAATTTAAAAAATTAACATAAATTAGATTAAAAGTCTACACAAACAGCGGCAACCGAAAAAAAAAAGAGACTTGAGCTAATGTATACAGACACATGGAACGACAATAAATAATAACAATAAACTTGATGATTAGGGATAAAGATACACTTGAAGGGACACAAAGAAATAACGATAAAATTAAAAAGAAAAAAAAAGGAGTGAGTAAGAGTTTTTTTTTGAAAAAAAAAGACGTGCATCAAAACATTAAGGAGAGAGGGAGTACGAATGGGTTATTAAATGGCGTGGCCGACACAACCCATACTTTGGTAAACAACAACAACAACACCAACAACAAAAAACACAAAACTGTAAAGACGTGTGGTGATAATAACTATGACGGCAATCAACGGACCAGAGGCGCCATACGCAAAACATGTTTAACCAGTGGCCGCAGTCGAAACAGCCACCTTGTGGTCGGTGTTAACTGACAGCACTTCGCTGCGGCTATCCACGCCCACGGCGTGGGGGTGATATGACCGGTTGTGACGCCCTTCGTCTTCCTCATCGTCAGTCATCGTCGTAGACTCACTCTCGCTGTCCATATCCAGCGCCTGAAAGCGCGGGACCGACCTAATTGTAGCAGTTGTCAGCGGCAGTGAATCGAGCGAACCGCGCCGCGACCGAATAGACTCCGGCGCAATGCCGCGGGTTGAGGCGTTCGTGTCAAACGACCGACGCCGCCGGTGTTTTGACGACGATGCCAGCGTCACAATCGACGCCGTGTCGACCATATTTGCGTTGCTGCCGCCAGGACCTAACAACATGGGCCCCTGAGTGGGCGACGTTGCTGTCGTCGCCAGTATCACAGTCCCGTGCAGCGACGGCGCAGTATCCAGCGTCGTAATCGATGTGCGCGAGATTGATGGCACCGTGAAGTTAGAGTTAGAGCGGCGCTTTAGAGATGAGTGCGACGATGACTGGTCATCCATCACAATTGTTGCTCCTGCGTTAGGCGTTGCCGTTGCCGAAACGGCCGTTATCTGCTGTTGTTGAAGTTGTTGGTGGTTGTGGTGGTGGAGGTGGTGGTGCTGCTGCTGCTGTTGTTGTTGCTGTTGTTGTTGCTGTGGCGGGTGCGTGCTATGATTACTACCGGCCGTGCTGCTTCTCGTACTGTTACTGCCGCTGCTGGCTGTTAAATTTAGCGGCTGGCCGTCATCTTGTGATCGCTGGCGCTGCTGTGATTGCTGCTGCTGCTGCTGGAAAGCGACAGAAGGCCCAGTAGGCGTGGGTTGGGAGCCACCACTGGTCCTACTGGCGCCACTGACTTCACTAGTGGTGCCGCCGGCAGGAAGGGGCACGCCCGTGCGTCGGGCAACGAGGCGGCGGACCCACGAGAACTTGCTGCTTCGCGAGACTGGTTGCTGCGCAAGAATCACAGACTGTTGTGCCGGGCTTTGACTCTGATTTTGTATAGAAGGAGAGGGTGTGTTGTTGCCTGGCATGGTAAGGAGAGAGTTTGAGTAAGGGAGAAAGGACTTTGTGTGTGTGTTGTTTGTGTTGCAGAGGTGGAGAGAGAGAAAGAAAGAAGGTGAGGTTTTTTTTTTATTTTCTAAAAAAAAAAAGTAAATAAAAGTAAATAAAAGTAAATAGTAGTAGTAGTAGTAGTAGTATTTTTGTCCGGTCAACCGGGATATTATACAAGATTATTTATAAAAG
>JAKVQX010000661.1:0-12626 GCA_030463015.1 Geotrichum citri-aurantii
AAAAAAAAAAAAAAAAAAAAAAAAAAAAAAACCGGGGAAGGAAAGGTTAACATAAATAGCACTTATGACTTTTGAAGTTGAAATCTGGAAAAATGTTTTGTCTGTGTCGCTTATTTTGTAAACCAAAAAAAAAAAAAAAAAATTTAAAAAAAAATTAAATTATTTTGATGTAGCTCTGTTCCTGATTAAATTCAGAAACCAGCTACTAGAATTTTTGTGAACTCCAGCTTAAATGTGTTTCTTTTTTTTCATTCTTGTGAGATCTCTAATCTGCTGGCGTTCAAGCCCTTTCACTAATTAGTTGTGTATTGGTCGCTAGATAATCAGATTTCTTCTGTTTTTTTTTTATAATAAAAAAACTCACACTTTATGACTTGAACGACTGTAACTAAATCTTAATTTAAAAACAAAAACATTCATATTTGCTTATTTTTAATATCATTTTTAAAAATATTACAGTCAATTAAAAGTTTGGTCAATCAATACATATTTTTTTATTGCACCCGATAAACAATTTGATGTAAGAACAATACGAAGACTTTATATAACTAATTTTACTAGCACTGCTTGAAAAAAGTAGGATCAAATTGTGACGATAAATTTTGTGTGTGTATCTTATTTTTTGTTTTTCAAAAAGACAATTCAGTTTAGTGATAAAAGAATTTTTCAATAAGAAAAAAAAAAAAAAAAAACAAGTGACAAATTTTTTTTTGATTTGATGGGTATTTTTAGAATCAGTTTATTGTCCTTATAACAATTTAAACACTACACAAAGAAGACATTAATACAACAAGAATTGACCCTATTAGCGGGGTTGCGCCATTCACTACATATTTCATTTCACTTCCATGGCGCCGAATTTTACACGAAACAAGTCCGAGTGTGATTTGATGAGTAATTTCAAGTAAATATGAGGAGGAAGTAAAACCTTGGAAAAAGAACCAATTTTTAAGAGCAAATTGACCAAAGGTCTTCTGGCCCTTATAAATCACAAAATACACTTTCAACTATTCAGGGTGTGTGTGCAAATTATAACTAGCAAAATGAAATTTCCTGCCAAGATATAAATATACTATTTCAATTATTGGCATGGAATTTTTTTTAAAAAAAAAAAAACAAGATTATCTGAAGTTGTTTTTTATTAATGAAATGTAGACAGTTAATTTTCAGTACTGACTCAACACCGAGGATGCTGTATATAAATTAGACTAAACTAATAACAAATAAAAGAAAAGAACTATCATCAATCATTGGTACTACAAATTCAAGAAAAGCAGATCCCTTTTTTTCCCCGTCAAAACTTTTTAACTTATAAGAAAAAAAAAATCCATGCTAAGAATAACAAATCTACGTTAGAGGAATTTATGTGTATAATCTCCATTATTGAGAGTGAGTTCCCCCTTTTAATAAAATTTTTTTGGTCTGGTTCTTTTTTTTTTTTTTTATACCAAAAATCAAACAAACATCAGAACTAAAAGTGCCTGATGTTAAAAATTATACTTTTTATTTTTTCTCCATTATTTTTTTTAAAATACTCTAAGAATGTGCGACTAGTGTCGCTGCCTCAAAAAAAAAAAAAAAAAAAGCACGGCCAGTATTTACAGGTGCCACACAAGTTTATCCTGCCAGACCAAATTAATATGTGATTTATTCAAATAAATGTAAACAACCATGGTATCAAAATCAAGACATTTTTTCCCCACTATATTGGCAGCACTTTACCCAGCAACATCAACATCTTTTTGTTCACGCCATGGTCAAAATGCAACAACTAAAAACGTGACTTGGTGTGTGTAGATACTGTCAGAGGCCTTGATCCGGGTACTGTAAAAAAAAAAAAGCCATTCATCGGAACAATAATAGAAATTGGTGTATCATGAGGTACAACATGTACACCAAAACACTGAATTGTATATTTTTTTTTTTTTTTTTTTAATAAAAAAACACAAGTTGTTTTTTTTATTAAAATTATTATCACCTCAATTTTTTTTTTACTATCAGTGTCAATACTGACCAACTATAACATTGGCAGCATCGGAAGACCCGAAAAATCCGACTCTGAAATAAAAAAAAAAAGGTCCGGAATACCGGAAAAATCTTGAAAATAGATTCGTTTGACACACACACACATGCTAGCTAAGTGTGTGTCTATATAACTTTTGCTTATTAACATTTTTGTAAAGAAAAGAAATTCAAATCTTTTTTTTGGTTCCGTTTAATCGAGATAATCGGAGAAAAAGAAGATTTAAAAAAATTTTTGGCCTTAATTTTTTTCTCCTCTCTCTTCCCCCAAAATAATTAAAATTTCGGAAACAAAAAAATCCAAGCAAAGCGGCTTGTAGCCCACCAAAAAACAACAACAACAACAACATTTTTTTACAAAAATTTTTGGAAAAATTTTTAATTGAATGTTAAAAAAAAAGGTTTTTTTTGATGGGTGATTGGTGTTCCGTCGTCTTTTTATCTTCTTTTGGGGGAGATCACGACCGCAGTCTAATTATCTTGATTAAAAAAAAAATTAAATAAAACAAACCGGATCCACCGGCAAAGATTGTTTTTAAAAAAGCTTTAGTCACGGAATATCTCAATCTCTTTTAAATTCAATTTTTGGTCAATTTTTTTAATAAATGAATTGTCATAAATTTGACATATACAAAACTTTGAAAATTAGGGCTGTTCCTAATGCTCGCGTGAATGTGCCCTGCTAGTCTTCTTTATTTTTTTTTCACCTCCATGGGCATGCGGCGTCTTTATGGATTTGAACTGAAACGTGTTGACAAAATAAAAAAAAAAACAGATTTTGCTTCCGATGATTACGTTATTTCGCCGAATGACTAATCACACCCTTTACCTAATACGACTGTAATGAATAATTTTTTTTTTAACTCCACTTGAGGGGAGGAGAGAAGTAAGGGTTTTTATTTTTTTTTTTCACTATCTCAGGCCTATGGTAGTGGTTGAATATGTGTATATTGTGCACCAACACACGCACACACTCACTTTTTTCTCTTTGGTTTGTAGTCTCGTAGTGTTTGGGGGGGAGGCCGACGGCTGCTTTTTTAAAACCTACCTGAATAGTAAAGCCTGGCCGCACACACACACAAAAACTAAAAACCCCAAAAAAAAATTAATTTAAAATCAAAGATCTGGTACATGTCACCAGAGGGGTCTGCTTTTTTAAATTTATTTTTTGTACCCTACGATGATGAGGCTGGTGTTTAAAATTTTTTTTACTTTTTGATAACCGCCGTATGGACTATAAGGTACGTTTTAGATGGTTATCTTGGTGGTTACATATCAACTACTGGATCCCTCTTAAGCTCTTAATTTGTATGTGTGTGTTTGAGCTTTCCCTATTTATTGATAGATGACGAACTTTCATTGGTAGCACACGAGTTTAATTTGCCGTGCTAATGAAAATGCCCCCGCACTTACAGTTTAAATTTTTTTTTTTTCTTTTTTAAAAGATTATGTTAGGCCCTGGTAAATGTCAGACCTTTTTTTTATTATTATTATTTTTTTTACTAGAGTCCCTGAGTGGGGTGTTCAAACGTTGCTTTTCAGAGTATATGTAATTACAATTATTGTTATTTTGTATTGTGTGTGAAAACCTAATACTATGAGTTTTTACTGTCACTGGAATTGAAAACATGATTAAAAAAAAATAATAAAAATGCTTGTTTTTGCAATGTTCAATTAGGTCCAGATGGTGTATGTGTTTTTCAGCCACTCATGGGGCGATGCCAGAAAATGTGTGGGTGCCTCAAACCTATCATGGTAGCAAATGGAACCAACCATACAAAACCATAGACCTACAATAATATGTAAAAAATTAGTTTGTTTGTTTTTTTGGTGGTGGACATGGTTTTTATTAGTGTTTGTTTTTATTTTTTTAGAATCATGATTTAATTGGGCAACAAGAAAAAAAGAATAAAGATTCAGATGTCTGTTAAGAGTTTAAAGGGGGGCTTTTTTTTTTTTTTTTTGGTGTGTGTGTACATTTATACAGATTTGTGTAAATATATACATTTGTGTTTCACCTGTTTTTGATGATTTAAAAAAAAGGGTGACGTTATTGAAACGAAATTTGAAATAAAAAGAGTTTTGCCCCTCTCAAAAATCAGTTTATTATTGAAATTTTATTTATTTTATTTTTTGGTAGTTAATTCTATTTTTTTAAATTATGTCATTTGAATGGTTGTTAGTGTCTGTGTAAAAAAATAAAAAAAAACATATAAAATTTAATCACTATAACAGTTGACATATTGTCATGGTTTTTTCTGATTCCAAAGCATTTTTACAAGAGACATGACAAAAAGAGCGAAAAATAAAAAATAAAAACCTTTTTTTTAAATTTTTTTTTTAAAAATTTTAGCAATCCCCTCTTTGTTTTTTTTGTTTTGTATCCTTTCTTTTTTTTTTATTAATGGATTTGTAAAAAAAAAAACTATATAGAGTATTGTTAATAATAGTGAAAAAAAATAAAAAACTGTTGTGGGTTTGGATATTGAAAAAAAATAAACTCGCATGTAGCGATATTAATATGGTCTCGGCACGATGGAAAAACTATGTCATCACTACAAACAGGTAGTGGGTTTTCTGGAATAACTTTTTGGGAAAAGAACAAAAAAAATTTTTTTTTTTTTTTTTTTTTTTTTAAAAAACATTTTTTTTTTCAAAGTTTGCCGTTGAAACAGTCTTGCTCTACATAATGATGGATACTGACAGGTTCAACATTAGAACTGATGATGATTTTTTGTAGATCATGTAGACACACGTTATTAAGCTATTTAAAATAAATAAAAAACAGCAATAGATGCGGAGATTCCAGTAGAGAACTATTAAATACGGTTCAATTTTGAAAATTTTTTTTTTTTTGAATAAAACTTAAACGTGAAATAAGGGGGCCAAACACATCAATCAAAAGAATCCGCCCAATACAAAACCAACAACAATTACAAAAGCATCAAAACTATGAATTATTTTATTTCACACTATAACTAGAAATAAAAATAAAAAACTACAGAAGAGAAACGTTTTGTATCTATTTATTTGTCTATGTGTTAATTATAATGGATTTATTACTTTTTTTTTTTCATTAAAACTAGTCTCTTATTAATACTATAAAATATAATTATTATCATTAATACAATTTTGGATTCAAAAAAAAAGAAGCTATTCTTACTGGAATTTTAACCAATCTCTTTCACCACCACCATCATCTTTGAGATCACCAGTAATATCTGCTAAAAAATTTAAAGAGTAATTTTCTAACGCTCACTTTTATTATCAGTTGAATTTTTTTTTTAATAATTCTCGATTTTGTTGTTATAGTTGCGCTATAATAAAAAAAAAATTGAAACTCAACTGTGCTATTATTAACAATTTGATACTCTTGGTTAATGGACTATTACTCGTGATCTGTACTGATATTTTGAAAAATTATTATTTTTTATTTCCTCTCTCTCTCTTTTTTTTTCTTTCGGTTTCATACTCTATTTCCAACAGGTTGTTATTTTGTATTTTTTTTTTTTTTTTTTTTTTTTTTTTTTTTTTTTTTTCCCTTTTTATATCTTCTTTTTTTTTAATTTTTTATTCTTAATTTTTTTTTATTTCTGTTTTTCCCTTCTTCTTCTTCTTTCCTGTTTTTCCTCCCTTTTCACTGTTGTTATTCATTTCATTTTTTTTTTAATTTTTTTCATTTGCAAAGCTCATCCCATTTTTTTCTTCATTTTTTTTATAATTACAAACATTTGTCGTTTAAACCTGATTGTCTCTCTTCGTTCCTTTGGTGACGTAGTGTGTTCTTTTCTTTCTTTTTAGTTTCACTCGTCTGACTTTTTTTTTTTTTTTTTTTGGTTTTCTTTTTTTTGGTTCTCCGGCGCTTTCTTCACCACCTCCACTTTACCCACTAAGCAATAATAACACACGCGCCTTACCACGGCACTAGCCCCGAAATGACGGCAGCTGCCACCAACAACCCCTCCGCAGATTTCATACAATCACAAGATTTCTCTAATCATCATCATCATCACACCAACAGTGCTTCTCCCGCCTCAAATACCAGCTCTCTTCACCACAACCCCTCGTCCTTTTCAACGTTATCCTTCTCCTCGCCGCCAAACAACCCAAACTCTCCTGTTGGGCCCCCCACTTCCAAAAAAAATGAAATCAACAACAACAACAATAACGATAATAACAACAACAACAACACTATGATGATCAACAATTCTTCTTTTCAATCTAAAATTCAAGACCCGTCAGCCATTATCTCAAACCTTCATGATCAAAAACGTCATTTTTCGGACTCTTTTAAAGACAACAACGCATCTCCCGCCAAAAAACGCAACTCCAAGTCTGCGGCAAACCCCCCACCACGCAAACGTACCACTCGTGCCTGTGATCAGTGCAACCACCTTCGAACCAAATGCGATGGTAAGAACCCATGCGCTCACTGTATAGGTAAGATCAGGATCACCGTAATTTTTTTTTTTTTTTTCGGATTCTAAGAATTCACATCCCCCATTTTTCATTTCAGTTTTTTTAATTCTTTTTAAAAATTTTTTTTTTTTCAAAGAAAACAAAAAAAAATTTAAAGCAAACAAAATCTAACTGCTATTGTTTTAGAGGTAAAACTTGAGTGCGGCTATAAGCGCGTCCCGCTCAAGCGCGGCAAGGCCAGTCAGACGTACATCGAATCTGCTAAAGAAAAAAAAGCCGCTGCTGCGGCTGCTGCTGCCGCCAAGGGCGAGTTCATTCCAAATGAGATCATCTCAGCCGATGATGCACACCCTTTAAAACCCAACGGCGCCGCACTCGACGGCTTAGCCGATTCTACCGCCAGCAAAACCACCAACCTTGCCGCCAACATTAACGACGAATCTACCAAAAATAACAACACTAACAAGAATAACAATACCACCACCACTAATACAACTAATAATAATAATAATCATCATCATAATAAAACCAGTATTAATAATAGCGAGTCTGATATTCAGTCTCCTCAAGTCAGCCAAGTGAACGCTAGTTTCTCACAGTTCTCGCTTAATGCGCTCACCCGCTTTCAGTCGAAACCAGATCAACAACAGCAGCAGCAGCCTGACTCATACCGCTCCGACGACGCTTTCTACATTCCCGGCGAGCAGCCCACGCCCAATCCACAGTCCAATGCGTCGTTTCTGCCCACCCCTTCATCCGACGTCACTCCCGAAAGCGTCGTTAGTAACCATACCATTTTCCATTCGTCATCCTACGAAAACTCGTCCCCTGCAATTGTTCAGGCCGAGCCCGTTAAGCACAAGGTTTCTGCGACCCCCGTGGAGCATTATTCTGCAAACATGGATACTCCCAACATGCTTTTTGAGCAAGACATTTCCCCCGGTGGCAACTGGCTTTTCAATTTGGCCTCTACCAACTCATTTTCAGCATCAGATCAGCAGCAAGGTCAGAGCCACATTTCTATTCCAGCACATGACTCCGCTCCCTCAATAGACAAACCAGCTGCGACAATCAATAGATCGGAACAACTCAAGCAAAACTCTCCTAATAACATCAATAACAACAACAAGTACTCAAACAATCAGACTTTTTCTGCACAGCAGCAGTTTCATCAAAAGCATTCACACTCCCATCAGCGAAGTCAAAACTCTATCTCGGACCAGTATCGCTTATCGCCGTCAAAGCAAACTTACTTTGACGATAATGATGCGCTGGAAAAACTTGGCATTCTCATGCAAGCACAGAACGGCTACGCAAATCCGCGCTACCCACAACCAACCAACCCGATCCAGCGTCAGCAATTCCTCGACCACCGCACTCGCGTCACGCCGCCGCCAGCCACCAAGCCTTACAAGTTTCCTATTCTTCATTCGGTTGAACACCTTATTGCGCCGTTCCCCATGGCGCTTGCCCAGGATTTGCTTGAGTCTTACTTTTCGAACTCGACCCATGTGCTTGCGTACTTGGTCCGGAAAAACTCTATTTTGGCCTCAACCAACCCACGGCAGACATCGCCAGCATTGCTGTTCTCACTAATGCTGGTTGCTGCTCATCACTCGGACAACCCCATTTTGACGGGCTCTATGATTACGCGCAAGAACATTATTGATCGACTGACCGACTTGACCATGTCTAATCTGACGACTGTACACAACATCACCCCGGAGGTGACTCTTGATGATGTCATTACGTACATCCAGCTTGGCACCATAGTGTCGGCGTCGGAGTTTAAGGGCTACTCCTTGCGCTTCTGGGCTGCCGCATGGGCGCTTGGCAAGGAACTTAAGCTCAACATTGAAAACCAAGAGCTCCCAGAAGAAACTCGCGAAGAGCAGCGCCGCACCTGGTGGCTTCTTTACATGGTTGACCGCCACCTCGGCTTGTGTTATAACCGACCATTAGCCATTTTGGACTCTGAGAGCACGTCGCTATATCGCCCAGTTGAAGATAGCATCTGGCATTCCGACGCTGTACTGACGCCGGCGGAGATTGATCCCAATCGTCTTAAGGGCTTGTGTCATTTTGTCACGGGCCAAGGTCTGTTTGGTTATTTTTTACCCTTGATGACGATTCTGGGCTCACTTATTGAGTTGCATCATTTCCAGCAAAACCCAATCATGAAACTAAGAGACATTGATCGGGCCATGAAATCATATATTCGAGGCTATCTCGAACAGTACACAATCTCGCTAAAGAATTGGACATCCGTACCGTGCAATAACATCAACGAGTCCGCATGGAGGGATTATGCGTTCCAGATATCGCATGTACTCTACATTTTGGCGCTAGTGCCGTGGGATCCGACCGAGCTTCTTGACTCACCCGATAGTCTCATGCTCAGTCCAGAGTTTAACGAGGCGCTCAGTCATGCAATTAGTGCATCAAAGCACACTCGTCGTATTCTCTCCATTGACGCAGATCTCATGCTGATGCCTTTCTTCTTTGGCATTTATCTACTTCAAAGCAGTTTTGTTCTGCTCTTTATTGTTGACCGCGTCGAGTCAGAAGCCTCTCACGATGTTTATGTTGCGTGCGAGACAATTGTGCATGCGCATGAAGTCAGTGTGGTTACACTTAACACCGAGTATCAGCGCAACTTCCGACGAGTCATGCGTGGCACTATCAATCTGCTCAATTCAGACAATGCTGCAAAAAACACCCCAAGCAGCACTGGCAGTGGTAGTCCGCTCGGCAGCATGCAGGACCTGAAGCTATTGGAGGAGCGTCACAAAAAGGAAAAAGAGGATGCACGGAAGCGCAGATGCGACGTGCTTGGTCTGTATAGATGGTCTTCTGGTTGGCACGGTCTTGCAGTGTAATGCAATCCTCTTTTCCCTTTTATATGAGATATGTAAATACAAGTTTTTTTAAAATTAATAATGAATCTATGAGACCCAAACTAGACAACAAACTCGTAAAATCATAGCTCATTGTTTTAAGTTTCAAGTCATAAAATTTAGTATATTTTCTTTTGGATTGTGCACAAACGTCACAACGTTGCACAATTAAACCCTTACCCATTTCGGACGCGTCAGTTTGGCACTTTGATTTTTTTTTTTTTTTTTTTTTTTTTTTTTTTTTTTTTTTTTTCTTTTAACGAGTAAAACATATTTCTTGAACCCACCTGTTTTAAAATCTCTTTCATCCCTCTATCATCATTCTTTAACCCCTTCAAAGGCACCTTTCTTTTTCATCGTTATTACTACATTAGCCGATAACTACAGGACGTTTGTGCAACATAATCATAGTAGGAACGTTTAAAAAAAGACATTTAAATTGTTAAACTCTTTAGAGTGCAACCTACAACTGTAACGAGAGACAATAATTTAGTACAAAAGCTCGTTGAGAATTTTTTTTTAAATTTTTTATTATTTTTTCTTATTTTCAAAGTCGCGTCACGATCTTAATTTAAACAAAAAAAGAAAAAAACAATCAAAAGACTTTTAGACCAAGCATTCTGGAACACTTCAGCACTATTAACTTTTGTGATTGTCATAAAATAAAAAAAACCGTCACTCAATTTTGGATTGATTGAATCGAAAATATGTTTTATTCAGAACAACTACTACGGAAAGATGGTCCTTTGGCCTATGTCTGGCTGGCAGCCAACATGGAACGCAAGCTATCGCGTTCGCAGTTTCTTAAAACGGATATCTCAGACTCAGTTGAGGCGATTGTCGACAGCAACGGTGCGCCTTTGGCCCTGCGTTTGTCAGGCCAGCTTTTGCTTGGTGTCGTCAGAATTTACAGCCGTAAGACCGGTTATTTGATGGAGGACTGTAACGAGGCACTGCTAAAGCTCAAGATGGCATTTCGCGTCGGTGGCACTGTCGATAACGAGCGCCATGGTGCAGCAGGCGCAACTGTCGCGCGTCCGCAGACTTTAACACTGCAGAATAGAGTCACTGAGCTTGATTTATTACTCATGCCGGAGCCCAATCTCGATCTGGGCCCTGGCTTTCCCATGTTTCAAAAGCCCGTGTCGGCTGCAGAAGGCGCATCACAGAACGTGTCGTCACTGCGCGATATCACCCTGCCGGATCTAGAAGACACAGTTGACATTGGTAGAGGCGCGAGCCGCGCGCTGGATCTTGACGTGATGGGAGGCGGCGAGGAAGAGCTTGACCTGGGGCTCGACTTTGCGATGATTGAAGAGGAAGGCGCGCTGGCTGGCGAGGAGGGAGGTGAGCTTGATATTGAGCTGGGCCTGGGCGGCGTCCCCCTTGGTTCTGAAGAGCTGGGTCTACCGAGCTCGCCACGCGCGGGAGAGGAAATGCCTGGTCCGGCGTCGCCCACGACGCCCACTCACGACGCCGACATTCTTGGTGAAAATGTTTCTGTTGTCGAGCATGAAGAACACGGCGAGGGTGCGCGTGAACCTTCAATCATTGGCGAGGCCGAAGCTGCCGCGCTGCAGCAGCAAAGAGCTGAGAAGGAGGGTATGGGTCCTCCTCCCGTGCCGTCAGCGGCAGTGAGACGCGCGCGTACGCTTGCGCCTCGCCGTGCACAGGTAGACGAAGTGACAGAATTGTACACGTCCAATTCTCTTGTTCGCGAGAACCGCAAGACCATAATTCGCGAGCGCGCGTTACTGCCCGCGGATCCCACGAACTTTGCCTTGGCGTCGCTAGCCATGGACCCAACCCGGTTTGTGGATGCGGCTTACAGACCTCTGCGTTTGCACCCCGACTTGTCGCGGTTGGTGAACCCTGAGTACGTGAGCCAGATGATGAAGCGCAAGCGCGAAATTGGAGAATTAGAGGGCGGCGAGGTGACCAAGTCGCCTCGCCTGGAACTTCCTGAGGCTTACGAAGAAGCTCACTTTGATGAGAACCTGGAAATTGAGCCGTCTGACCTGCTTTTTGAAGAGAGCCGGGAAATTGAGGCAGCTGAGGCCGCGCCAGAGGAAGAAGCCGGTGAAGAAGGCTTTGAAGACCTGAACCTGCCTGAGGGTGCCGAGGCTGGTGCCGAGTACGATGAGTTGCTGGCTGCAACGAAAGGTACAGGCATTTCGCGCCAGACGCTCAAGGCTGCATCGCTTTTGCGCGATTCACTGCACGCTCCTTCGGATACCGCTGTTTTTGAGACACTTTTGGGCCCGACTCCTGCCAAGTCTACCAAGGTTAAAATGTTTTTCGAGATGCTGGTTCTTGCGACGAAAGATGCTGTCAGCTTGCGTCAAGACGAGGCCTTTGGGCCGATTGAGGTCTCAGCTAAGAAGCATTTGTTTGATGAGACTTGGGATATTCCTGCACCTGTGGAGACTGCTTAGGTCAGGAGGAGCCAAAGAGAGAAAAAAAAAAAAGAATATTAAACGAAAAGGATAAGAAAAAAAATTTTTCAACTTATCTTTTTACTTGTTTTTGGTTTTTTTTTTTTTTTTCCTGGTTTTTGCTCCTTTTCTAAAAAAAACATTCTTAGCTTGATTTTTGATGACTTTGTGATAATTTTTTTACTATAATTTGTTGTTGTTATTGTTGTTGTTGTTTTTTTTTTTTTTTTGTTTGATCTATATAATTTTATTTTAGTGTGTTTCTATAAGTGTTTTTGTTTTTTTTCCAATTTTTTATTGGACTTTTTATTGTGTATGGGTTTTTTTTCGTGATATTTGTGTGTGAGAATCTGTAATTAAACAAACAAATAAAAGTAAATTTTGTATTTAAACAATCTTTTCAGGTTTTTTTTAATGTTTTAAATGTCGTTATTATTGTTTTTTACAATCACACACTACATCCATGATTCAAAAGATGAACATACACGTACAGTATATACACTATAGGTACGGCACCCATCTCCGTTAGAACCATGCCCGTTAAAAAAAACCGACCTTTTTCACAAAATTACAAAACTCTTATTGTAGGCCAACTTGACTGATTTTTTTTAATTTAAACACTTTAATCATAATTAGAGAATCTATTAAACCAATCTATAAATTTAAATCGAAGAGATATCTTTAAATGCCATCATCTTTGCCACTTGAACTGCCACCACCAGTAATTTCTCTAACTTCTTCACTAGACGGGTTGTACATATTCCAGATAAAGCTATTATTGTCTTTGTGCACCCGGGCTCTCTCTGTGGACCTTTTCTTTATAAGTTCATTAAGTTGGTTTTTGCAGATGCGG
>JAKVQX010000662.1:0-12599 GCA_030463015.1 Geotrichum citri-aurantii
ATGAACCACCTCGGATTCCATCTCTCCAACGGAACAGATGAAAGCATCAAGGATGGTTTTTTTTTTAAATGAGATTCATGATGCTCATTTACTGCCGTATATCATTTGTAAATACCAAGTATTTGATGCTTTTGCGTCATCCAAGGACGGGGTGCTTTTAACGTCATCCCAGGACGTTTGACAGATTTGAGCCGTTATAATCAAATAAACCATATATTTAGAGTGTAAGATTTTATAATTTGAGATGGTGTTATTTTCATTGTTGTTCCTTGTGGCCCAATGGCAAGGCGTTCGCCTACGACTTCACTTGGTTACATAGCGAAAGATTCCAGGTTCGACCCCTGGCAAGGAAGCATCTTTTTTTTTTTTTGTTTATCTCAAGTCATTTAAAACCTTGCCCCTCTGTGTAAGTCAAACAAGTCCCACATATTCACACAATTCAAATATGCATTGTTTCACAACTTAGGAATCATACATATAAAAATTCAAATAACACAATAATGTAAATACAATATTTTAATTATTACTAGTGGATGTAAAAATTGAAAACCCTTGGAAATGCTTTATGAAGACTGTGTCTTAACATACCACAAACAAATTATTTTTAACAGCAAACAGGTCATGGCGCTTCTGTGGGTGTTTTCTTATGAGATCAATTCCTGAACGAAAATTTTTTTTTGCAAATTTGTTTTCAAGAAACAGCTGGATAAGATCTCAAAAATTGTCCTTTGCACCATACAGAGTGTGCTTTTTAGAAAAGATTTTCTTGAGCTTCACCCAAAAGTCCTATCTACTAAAGGCCTCAAAGTGTTATTTCTGTTTTTTTATTCGTTACCACCGTCTCATTGCTGATGGTTTGTTTGATCAGAGCAACTTGTAAAGACACTACTGATTGCCAATCTTTGGAATTGACCTACCTGTATTGTGGTTTTCAGGTTTCCTTAGACACGTTATGTGCGCTAACAACACTTGGAAGAAATTCTCATGAAGACAAATGCTTTTGGGTCAATTCCTTATTAAAACTTTTTTAATTTTGTTGTGTACTTGTAATTTTTTGATTCAGGAGGAAAAAAAATTATTACAATGATTTTTACTTCTAAAAAAATAAAATAAAGGTCAACCATATAAAAAGCTTTAGTCTAATTTTTAATAACTTGTCTTTTTTTTTGCCGAAAGTTTAAAAGGCCTGCTCCATCCAAAACAAAGCAAAATAATGTAAGGTGGGGGACCTTTCTGGACCCCACTTAAATTCTTTTCAGTGGCACAGTAGGTCACTCAATTGCAGTAGCGCTCGATTCAGGCAAACAAAACAGAAAACATATCCAAGGAACAAAAAAAAAAAAAACTAGTATTGATGGTATGAAAGAAGATTATATTGAAAAATCATGATCATGATAACAAGTAAAACAAACAAAATAAAATAAGATTTAAAATGCATAGGTTGGTGAGGTCGTCAAGACGACAAGTGATTCAGCGGGCATCATTAACCGCTTAAGCCAACTAGGCGTTGGCTTTTTTGGTGGTGACAAGACATTCGATTCCAAGGCTTGTAATCTCGGCCGGCGGAGGAGTGATGGTCTTATCAAGGGTTATTCCATCACTGTCACTAACGCTACCCTGGCTTTCGGAGCGGCTGCGTCTGCTGCTGCGATGACTGTCACGTCGAGTACTAGTGCCCGCCACCGTACCCTTAGGGGGAGAGTTTTGGCGTCGCGCGTACCGGCCATGCTGCGACGTCTTTGTCTGTGACTGCTTGCTGATACGGGCATAGAAACACTTGCGATAGAGACGCTGGCCTACATCATTACTGGCGTTCGACGCGGAAGATGTAGTGCTAGAAGTGGATGGTTTAGTGGAAGAAGCGGAGGAATGGCTCTTAGTTGAATTCATTCTGATCTGTAGTGTGAATGTAGTACTTTGATTTGAGGGCTGGCGATGGCGATGCGATACGTGGCGTGTAAAAATAGCAATTGTTTAATATTTGCTGATTGCAATTGTAGTGTGTTTATAAAGAGAGGTAGTGATAATAGATGAAGAGGTTGGCAAAGAAAAGAAAGAGAAGAATAATATAAGAAAGAGTATACGTAGGTTTTTTAATCTTCGGTTTGTTTTGATTTTGAAGTACATACATACAACCCTTTTTTGGTTGCCAATTTTGAGTGATGTGGCCCTTGGGTCGTGTCTCAAAAAAGCCCAAAACGTGCCTGAAAAAGAAGTCTTCGATGCTAGAGATAATCAGACTCTGCAGAATTTATTTTATTTGGTTTACCAAAAGTTATCTATAATTACAGTGCCCGATTTTAAAAGTATTATACTAGTGATTAATATTAAAATAATAACAATAATTAATTAAATCTATATAAGAGCATAAATAAGGGACTGTGGCATGCGTGCTATCTACTCAGACACAACCTCGTTCGGGTTGGGCATCAGCCTCACATACGTGTTAAAGCTGGCTGTGTCAATAGATTTTCTGCGGCCTTCCAAGTATTCCATCATTTCGCTGTATGTCTGTGGCATGACGCTATAAAATTTGGATTTGAACTTTCCGGCGCTGCCTGGAATCACCGACTTCTGGGTATCGGCTGCAACAAAGTACGAGTACGTGAACTGGCCAGTGTTGGTAGTAGTGCCATGCTTCAAATCACGCACTGTGGAATCGACGCGGACCTGAATCAGTGTGCCGGGAATGGAATTCTGGTTGAAGTCATACTTGCGGTTGCTCTGCTCATCACCGGCCTCAGGGTTTAACTTGCGGTTGATAAACTCAGTGTAAACAACAGTTGCAGTGAGATAAAGGACGGAGCCGACAGGAACAGGATTACGGAACGTGGTAGAATCTAGAGAAACAAAGCGTGGGATGTCATGAGAAAATGCAGCAGCGCACGAGTACGCGAGCTCAAAGGTCTGGCGAAGCAGGTAGCCTCCAAAAATCATGTACGAGTGACGGTTTCTATATTGTGGCTGCATCATAGACGTTGAGGAGATACGAGTCTCCTGCATCAGCTGCACTGAGGTCTCTTCGGCAGGAGTCTCAACGGGTAGAATCTGGCTCGCGGAAGTGACATCTGCAAAAGATGAAGCCTTGTCTGGATCAAGACGCTGTCGGAGCCACATATCGTGCACAAGATTTGACTCCTCTTCAGACGGGGGAGTATGAATCAGTGCAGTTTTAGAAGCCTCATCGCGCTTGTGTTTGTTATATTTTTCAGCACGGACAAAGTCTGCATGTTCTTGGTCTGTAGTCGGAACGAGTTTGTTGATGGCAAAAGACTTCTTTGTCTCAGGATTTCTTGCGACAAAGGTGAAATTTGCTGTGAGGAAAACGTCTTCCTCCTTGATGTCCTCTCGGTTGAGTTTGGAGTCAACGGTAAGGTCGTTTTTGTTTGTGGCGGCCTTGATGGTGATTTCCATTGACGAGCGGCCGGTCCAAGTAACGTTGCCGGATAGAGTCACATTGAGATTAGCAATTGTGTCGAGACGCTTCTTCATGTAAATGCGGTCAACGGACGCAGTAACGATGACAGGCTGAGCAGGATAGCAGTGTTTGTACGCAATAACACCAGCCAGGGCGTCAAGATCTTGGAAGATTTGACCAATACGCAGACGGCCATATGCGTTAATGTATGCATCGAGAAACCACTCGTCAGATTTGAAAGGTAGAATCACATGAGAGAAAGAGTCCTTAGGAGAGCGCTCGGCAATTTCAAGCGTGCCCACTTTAGTGTAAGAATACGACTCGAGCGGCAGGTCACTTGGCGAAAGCTTGCCAGACTCAAGTTCGGCCTTGTGTTTGTTGATCCACTCGACCTTCTGTTTCTCGCGAGCACGCAACGCAGTCAGCCAAGTGGTATTGCGGTGCATGGGTGAGATGACAGGCTGCGTTGCAAGAGGTGTAAAGACATGTTCTTTAGCATCATTTTTTGCGACACTGGTTGTAGCTACTCCGCGGAGGGCTATTGACTGTCTAGCGATAAGACGGGAAGATTTGTAACAATTGAGCATGGTGAAGGTTAAAACAAGATGTGGTTTAGCGCTTCAAAAGTAGAAGGGAAAAAAAAAAGTGAATACAATGAAGATTTATAGAACTGTTTGGAAGTGTTGATGACTATATGTTGTTGCTGACAGGGCGCATCAAGAAGAAAATCGAGTCTGTGGAAGTAAGTATCCGACGATTATTTGCGTTTTTTTTTTTTGACGTTGATTTAAAAATAGGAAAAACAAAAGTACCGGGTTTTTAAGGGTCCTCCGCAACTGGTCCTGGGCTTTTGAGCAACAAAAAAAAACTAAACTTACCTGAAATTGCCCGTAATCTTTAGATTGAACCCCCTTAAAAAAAACAATAACCAGGGTTGCTTTTGGAGTATCAGTAGCCGTGTGAGAGAAGTTGAGTTTAGTACGAAATCCGGGTTTGATAAAGAGATATGTGCACTATCAAAGAGAGTGTGTTTTCCCGATACGAGAATGAATTCAAGCAAACATAAAACAAAACAAACACACCTTGCAAACAATACTTGAGTTCAAATACCAAGTGTTTCATGCCAGTGAATCGTACGGCCAATGATTAAATGAGTATCTTACAATGATTTTTTTAGTTTTCAACAATGGATCCGAGGCGGCGCAAACACCGAGTGGTACGCGAACGAGCGAATTTGATACAGTATACTAATAGCCACTATAGACTCTAAAATGAGTTACAAGGCTGAAGAAGACCGATGCCTGCAGATATGATTTAAAACTTGAGTTTTTTTTATTTTTGTTTGCGCATGCCTAATAGATTTCATTTCAATCAGTTTATTGGCCTTAAAACTTAGAAAAATTATTTTTCAAAGAAGACACAAAACAACAGGAATTAACCCAACATCTATACTAGATAACCATTACTCATAAAAGCAAAATGCTTGTACCATTTGTAGTCAGAACTATCTCATCCCTATATCATCCTTTGACAAATTAAATCTTAGACCACTAACCTAACAATTGAACAATCATTGGCTGCATTTGAGTATATGTTTGCGTCGTCCTTCAAGAGTGGATGATAAAGTTTAGGGTACGATATTGTTTTGGCAACATATCGTAGCCCCCCGAGGCAGGAAAACATATCAATCGTGCGAGATTGCGGACAATGGAATTGATAAAAAAATTGACACAAGTGTAGGTAACATTGTACACTCCAGATAAAAAGCCGGAAACAAAAAAAAAACCCAAACACTCAGATTCTTAGATTCTGAAAACGTCAAGTTTTAAAACAGTTAAATAGAAAAGCCTTTGCATTCCTACAAGTTTTTTTCCTTCATGGCTAAATTTTTTCTACCCTTCTTACTCCTTAAATCAAAGGTCTTAAAGCAAAAAAAAAAAAGAATCCTAAAAAGCTTGGTTTTTCAGCCTCGATCCTTGACTCTTTTAATATTGATATAGATATACATCTAGAAAAAAAAATCTTTCAAAAGATAGCACTTGACACCAAACAAACATTTGATAGTTTAGATTGTGTATGGGACATGTTTTTCATATTAAATTTCTTAGACCGTAGTTTCTGGACACCAGAATAAGTTACGTTTATCTTTGTACAAAGGTGATTAGTACTGTATACTGAATAAAAAAAAATCAATGGATGGCCAACAAAACATGTAAATGTAGAGGGGCCTTTACGCGCTGATTCAATTTAGTCAAAAATTTTACTTTCACACTAGCATTATTATAAACAGTTTATACAGCAAGGAATAACCCAACTAACGGAGTTGCGCCATTCACAATACATTGCATTTCACTTCAATGGCACCGAAATTTCCACGAACCTAGACCATGTGCCAAAGGAATCACACAAATTGTTTGACCATGTCAAAAACAGTTGTTTTAAAGTGCTTGATAACTCATGGTTACACATATCTACTGATGTAGAAAAGAAATTAACAAAAAAAAAACCTGTTTGTGTGTAGGGCCTTGTGCACAAGAGGAACTGCAATTTATTCCGTCGTTGGCTTGTGCAAAGACTTTGTGATTTCTATCAAAATTTAAAAAATCCAAAATGCTCTAGGTTCAAATAATCTCTAAAGCATACCGACGGTGAAACTGAAAGCCATTGAGACGACCTGTTATTATAAAGGTAAGACAACTTAATGCAGCCAAGCGATCGGACACACTCAATGGCGCAGCATATATCCTTATTGTTTTACACCTAGCCTGCAGCTAAATTGATGAGTATGACAATTTTAAATTTTTTTTTCTCATTAAAAAAGAAAAGGTGGACTAAAAAGTCTACAATTTAATACATGCACGACGGCGCACATGTTGCACACGAATGTTTAACTGAGGTCTTGTGTTTGAAGTCTAACGAACGGCAATGAGGTCTGAAAGTTGCGGCGGAAAACGGCGGGTTGTGTAAGTGAAATTATACAATAGTAATCGCTTCTCCTTAAAAAAAAATTTTTTGTGCTTCTAGAATGTGATGTGACTCGCTATAGTGTGCAAATCAAATAACGCGATACATTTTACTTGCCGCCGGCGGGGCGGTTGCTTACATGGTGAGAACTGAAACGAGCGTTTGTAAATAATTATGCTTTTTGACACTTTTTTTTTTTCGCTATAACAATTCCTGATAACGAAGGTAGTGATGAAAGAGATTTTTAAAAATATATTGCACCAGGCCGGCTACAAAATCATTTTTTGGTTCTCAGAGACTAGCAAGTTGTAGAGCCCTGAGTTGAACCTGAGTATAGATAGATTGAATCCTTTGCAACCAACACCCAGCAGCCGCATCTTCTAATTCTATCCATGCAGAAGGACACTTAGGTTTGTAATGCAATGCAACTTTTTTTTTTGTAGTGTGTTTCTAAATCAAATTTTTGATAAAGACCCCAGACTTTGTAAATAGAAAACCTGTTTTGGTGCTCAAATTTGGTAACTCACAATTTGTTATCGTGTGAAAAAAAAGGGAAAAAAAAATAAAGCATGAACGTGTTCAGAAAGCCACAATGGGCGACACTTTGCCGTTTTCCTCTTTTAACAACCTAACTTTTTCACGGTTTTTTTTTTTTTTTTCACAAAACTCCAAAAGTAGTCTGTGTCTAAACTGAAGAAGACAAATCAGGATGAAGTATTGGCTGGAAGATTTTACTTTCATTAACTAATCACGCTACAATGAAAGCTAACAACAGACCCCGAGAGTCCTTTTTTTTTTTTTTTTTCTTCTTCAAAAGTTTCCATTATTGCTTCTACAACCTGCCAACATTTAGCCAAATTATTTAAAAAAAACCCAAAATGGATCAAGAAAACCTATGCTTAACATACTATTGGCTTTTTAAAATTGTTTCTTAAGAATGGTAACATATGGCAAGTTACGCTTTTTGATTTTGACATTAGTGCTGTCTTAAAAGGTTCAGCAATAAAGTTTTACTGTTTTTTTTTTAATCATGTTTTTGATCACTACATAACGTGTAGACAGTTCTTGTTGGAATCTTGTTTAATAGACAATATTTCAAGTTTTTCATATTTTCAGGCGTCATGGCGTGACCACATTAGTTGATTCTTTACTGATTTGTATTTGAAAGTACAAATGTTAGTTAGTTTGTTTGTTAGCTAAATTAGCCAGCTTTGATGCGATGAAAATGCCATTCATGGCTATACTTCACCCGTCAGGCATTAATTATCATTTTAACACTGAAAACAAAAACTATCAAAAAAAAAAACTTTTTTTTCTATTCAGCGGTTTTTTTTTGGACTTGTAGGAAAAGCCTAAAACTTTGACGTTTCAAACACTAAGCAGAGAGGTACTCAAGTTGAAGCCATGTATGAAACGCATTACTTTAACATGCGAGAGCCGTTTCAGTGCCCATATGAACAAAGCCAGAGATGTGTTGATTCAAAAGAAATTACAGTTTTGCCAGTTTTTAACCTGTTTATTTTGATGCATACAAAAACCAAATTCTTGAAAATGGGCTGGCAAACTGTAAAAAAGGAATCATGAAAATTAAATCTCTGCGCAATGCTGTGATGGGAGAAGGGTTTGGTATATTGTTTTAGCAACAAGACTTGTGTGTACATTTCAAAACAAAATTTTATTGTCAAAACTGATCACCGCCGTCAAAATTAGCTTTTATTGCCTTGGTGAGTAGCAAACACTAATTTTTTTAATCGATTTGCGTTCTTCTAGACAGTGCAGTTCTTAGTTGGTGTGAATTCAACTGTCATTAGCAGAATGACTGCAGCTGCTTCAAAATTGGAAGCTCTAAGAAGATGTATAAGTTGGACTTATTTCAAGCCACAAAAATTTCACTGGTTCAAATTTTTTTTAAGCTTGAGTCACACTTTCTAAGGTTCATTATCCGATCATTAAAAAATTGAATGAGAGATGGATAGAAAATCTGTTTATTGTTTTTCAACTGAAAAGTAACACACTTAAAATCACAAAAACACCAAATATAATGAATGATCTAACTTTTTCACATAAAAGTTGCACACTTTGACTTTTGCGTTTAAAAAAAACTTTCTTTAGCTGTGTACTAAGACAAGCCAGTAGGATTTAAAATGTTGCACAAATCAGATTCAACTTCTTAAGTAAATGGCTGTCAAAGTAAATTTTGTAAATGACTAAATTTATCATCCACGCTTTTGAAACAATGCATTGTCATAAGCTTTTAAATCCCAAAGCCTGTTACTGGTAAAAAAAATTGGTGTTAACAGAAACTAAATTTGCTAGTCATGTTATTATTCTTTGCGTGTTTTGTATTGGAACCAAACAATAGTTTCTGATGTTTTTGATATCAATTACTTTGTAAGAAATTGGCTTGTAAATTTTTAAAAAATTGAATCAATTTTCACGACTGAGTTTTCATACATCAACAAAATAAACAAGAGGTTTTAAGGTGAAAAGGGAATAGTTCTGTATGAATGTAATAACCAAAGCGACTAAACACTACATGCAATAAAAAGTATTCTTTTTATCTACTGAGGCCGGGGTCAAGCGAGATTTTGGCAATAATACTTACGTTCTCAGTTGTGAAAAAGATCGAAATAAATTCAAAAGAGAGAGCAATTGTTTTGTTTTTTTAAAAAAAATTTCAGACCTGACAAGTATCGAACGCTGGGATAAAATTATACAACCCTTGTGCATTACACTATTCCACTTGGTGGTAAATCATAAAATATGGTTGTATTATGGCTATCTTTGCTATTTTGTCTCATGTATTTATAGTACAAAGAACAATTTGCAAGCTTTGGCTGCAGTTCTTTATCGGGTTCTCTGTCTCAAATTAAAAAAACCACAAGCTTTGATTCAACCAGTCCGTGATTTCTTTTGGCATAATATAAACCTGTTAACTTGGAGTTGCAATTCTAGAATTAAACCAATTTATAGTCTACTACGTTAAATTCTCTATCAAAAACAAATTTTTTTGAGTCTGCTCATAAATCCAGCCTATCATTACCGTGTGAGTCTAACAAACGTCTGCTGACATCGTGAAAGACACTACTTGTAAATTCTGTCAATGACGAGTCATTCCAGCCTTGGAAATGCACTAGCCAAAACATTTTGTTCTACTGAAAAATATAATTGTGCAAATCATTCAAATTATTTCTCTATGGAAAACCGGTAAGGCAAGTGATTGCTGGCCAATTATACAATTGCATCAATGCTGTCAGTTATTTCTAAATAACTTGATAGACTTCAGTTTAAATGGTATATACTCACAGTTTGCAAAATGGTAAATTTGTTATTTGTGAAAATTTAATAGAATGTTGACCGTACCAGTTGGTTGATCTTTTTTTTTTTTTTAGCACGCGTCGTTGACAAGTTTTTACTGTGAGAAACTCAAATGACAAATTTCTGAAATCTTAAAACTCATTACCATTATTTCAGGCTACTGTCATCATCAAGTCACCCTCATAGCCAATAAGGAGCCCAAAAGTATTCGAATCTTTAGATTGAGGTCGACGTGATGAAACTTTTAATATATATCTAAAGCTATTTGTGCAGCTGATCAATCAACTGTGCAGTCTGTTGTAGAGTTGTGCAGCCGAAGGAATGCCTGCTAATGACTGTTCTTAAAAATTTGCAAACTGACGAGCATAAATAAATTAATAAATACGCACAAAACATGGAAAAAGAAGCCGAAAACAGTAAAAACATCCATTTACAAGCTATCATTTCAGTATTTTAATATGGGCAACAGTCTTTCGTTGATTTTTTTTTTTTTGGCAACGTGAAATTAAAGCACCAAATTGTGCCATTTTCAATATCATTTTTTTTTTCTTCTACAGTCAACTAAGAAAAGCCCTTTTTTTTTTTTTTACTTGAGTTTGAGAAAAGGCGGGGAGACGGAAAACCAAAAAATAAGTAATGAGTTTTCAGAAACATATTTTTCTGGACATTTAATATTAGTCAGAGCCTTCAGGAGACAATCCTCCGTTCGCAGATATCGTTACGAGTGTTCTACCAAAGATCATCCTCCTCCTCCCAGGATTTCAGCTGCTATCAATTAACGGGCTAACAAAAAAAAGTATGAAATCATAGAAAAAATTTTTAAAACAAGCAAACCTGCTATCAGAAAAGTTGCTTTTTGGGACTGCAGTGAACCATTTCCGAAAAAATCTAAAATAAGCAAAAAAAAAAAAAAAAAAAAAAAAAAAAAATGTGTTTGGGTATGTGTAATTGAGTCCCATGCACCACCTTTTTTTTTCCAAAAAAAACAACAACCAACAACCTCAAAATAGGCTTAGTAGCTTTCACGGGTATTTGACTGTTTTGACCAATAAGCAGTACGTGTTCCAAGTAAAATCACGTGAACAAACTCCAATAAACGGTCTCAATTTTTTAACAATAAAAAATTTAAAGCTTTCTTTTAAACCGGATTTTAGCCCTAACCCCATTAATGCTTTTGATTTGTCACCATATGTAAAAAAAAAAACTGAAAAAGAAAATTTAAACCTTAATTCTTTTTTTGCTTTTGGCCTTTTTCGGAGATAAAAAATTTCGTTGAGTCTTTTTGCTTTGAAAAAAAAAAATTTAATTTATAAACTGCGTTGTGTATTCTCATATAAATATTTAAACATTTCATCATTTTTTCTAATTTGAAAAAAAAAAAATTTGTTTCCTACTTTTACTATCACTTAACTTTTAACTCACGAAATTCGTCCGACGTGATACTATGTCCCGCCTTAACGTTTCTCAATTTATTGACAGTCTCAACTCGCTTGAGGACAACTTTGAAGAGTCCTATGACTTGAAAAGCTCATCTGCTGCGCTGCAGCCTGCTTTGTCAGCTGCCCCGGCTCATCAGGACGAGGATCTGTCTATTTTTTCCAACACTCATTTTTTCGACTTTGATATGGGCTGTGCTACCGACATTACTGTAAATGTTGACGACCTGCTCATGCAACAGGAGAAGCAACTCCAGACTGCCAACAACAGACAAGAGGTCAGCCCTGTCACCAATAACACACCCAGCAGCTCGTCAACGTCTCCGACAGAGTACTCAAACAACTTTAATATAGATTTCAACGCGTTAGAAAGCCTGCAACAGTTCTCGCTTGCCAACGAGCTGCTGCCCACTGTCAACAATTTTGTCGACAACAGTAATGTTTCGCCCACAAATATCACTTCAATCTCACCTGCATCTACCATTCCCACATTAAAGAGAAAATCCAAGACCGAGCCAACGCCCCCGGCGCCAGTGTTGTCTACCGCGGCGATTACTGCGGCGGCGGCGTCGAAAAAGCGTAAGATGAGCAGTGTTGAGGCGACGCCAATAGGCGATATTGAGCTTGACGAAGGACTGCGCGCTACGGCTGAGGATGATAAACGCCGCAGGAACACTGCTGCATCTGCGCGCTTTAGAATCAAAAAGAAGATGCGTGAGCAGCAGATGGAACGTACTGCAAAGGAGCTACAGGAGAAGGTCGAGTCGCTGGAGACTAAGGTTGTGCAATTAGAAATGGAGAATCAATGGTTAAAGGACCTGGTAGTGGCGAAGAATGATGCGCGCGATACTTCTGATATACTGAATTTGAGAAACCGCGTTCTGGGGAAGTCAGATTAGGATAGACTTGATTCACCACCATTACTACAATGGGACCTTTTATTTTAATGATTGATGATTGAATTTTTTTCTTTTTTTTTTTTTTTTACTTTTTGATTGTTTGCTTGTAAATTACTCTATTTTTTTGGTGTTTTTTTACACTTAATATGAACATCCAGCAAGATTGGTCTTCAACCCTCAGAATATTTGGATAAAGGATTTAATGCCTGAAAAAAGTAAAAAAAAATCGTCTTGTTTGTAGTCGTTTTGTTTGATAACAGTTCACCAACGCCCCAGGTAGAACCCTCTAAGGTCTCAGTAAGGAAAGCAAGCAAAAAAACAAAAAAAAAAAAAAAGTGAACCGGCGGTCAAATCCGATGATTTACTTGAATCTCCAAATTTTTAGATCTTCCATCCGGAAAACTTAAAAAAATTTATCTCAATTGATTTTTAGTCTCTCAGTTCACACGTTTTTTTTTTTTTTTTGGTTGCCTAAATAAAAGCCACAGTCGAAATTTTAACGTTTTGGTTTATTTTAATTTATTTTAATTTATTTTAATTTATTTTAATTTATTTTAATTTATT
>JAKVQX010000663.1:0-12583 GCA_030463015.1 Geotrichum citri-aurantii
TTATTATTATTATTATTATTATTATTTTCTATCGTCTTCAGTACATGCTTTTTCTTTTCCTTCCATAACTTACAATCCAACACCAACACTTTTTTTTGCCGTTCAACATTCAAGTTAAATTATTGACAAAAAAAAGAAAAAGCAACAACGATTACCATTCCATAGTTCCATGACTAAAAATTTGAATAACTTTTTTTTGATAAATAAATAAATAAGTAAATAAATATAATCAGTTAACTGATCCAAATTCCCGGTACTCAAACGAAGGCGATGGCGTCTGAGGCAAGCTACTTGCCGTGCTCGACAAGCTACTAGAGTAGGAATTGTTACTACAAGCACCAGGAGTTGAGGCACCCTCCAAAGGTCCTAACGCTGAGATTTTAATGTTCACAATCCATGGGTCGTCCAACAACTCCAGGGCTGTGGGCCGCAGTAGTGGATCCCTTTGAAGTGTTCTCATTAAAAATTCTAGCCCTTCTTTGCTTAGCTGGTCTGGAGATGGTAACTGCGGTAGCTGACCTGCTGCAATGTGGTACATGATGGCCCATTCATTGTCCAGGTTTGCCCAGGGCCGGCGGCCAGTCGCCATCTCAAGTACGCAGCAGCCCATTGCCCAAATGTCGACCGAGCTCTGACGGCCCTGATTTGTGCCGGTGATAGCCTCAGGTGACATGTACATTGGCGTTCCAATCAATGAATTCAAATTTGCATCATCCGTTCCGCTAAGGCTTGCCGTTCCATGGGTCTGACGAGTACGGCCGCGTTTGGCAATAACCTTTGCAGCGCCAAAGTCGACAAACTTGATAACGCCCAAATGGTCAAGCAAAATATTTTCGGGCTTAACATCACGGTGAATAACACCTTTATTGTGTAGGTAGGCTAGACCTTCCAACATTTGCATAGTGTATACCTGAATAACGTTTTCGTCTTCAATACGGCCATATTCAAGTAGTCTCGCCAGCGAGCCACCTTGACAATATTCCATAAAGATAAAGACACGGTCACGGTGTACCTCCACACCATAGTAGAGAACAATATTAGGATGTCGTAGCATCTCAAGAACAGTCATTTCGTCCTTGATAGCCTTCAAAACTTGTTTCATGGACTGTGAGTCTTGCATTTTGATCTCCTTGACTGCCATTACCATTCCGTTGTCCATATTAACGGCTGCATAGACAGTTCCAAAAGATCCACTGCCGATGAACCTACCTTGCTGCCATCGTATAGAAAACTTTGTAAAGTTTGACGACAGATATGCCAAAAGCTCAGAATTTGCTTCACTCTCGTCTAGCACCCGACCTAATTTCCGGTTAGAATGGAGTTCTTCTTCTAAGAGATCGAGCTTTTTAGCTATATCTTGGTGGAACTCTTTAATGAGTTCAACATCATCTTTGATGTTGTGTTGCTTGTTCAACTCTTTGTAGAGAGACATCCGCTGACGGCGCTCTGCTGTGGACCGAGCACCCATAATATCGAAGTGAGAAATTAATAACGTCATGCAACCGGCAACTTTGAGTCGAAGTTTTGTGAATTGTTCATCGGAGAGTGCTACAATATTGACTCCTCTAGTCATGATCATAGTGAATTCGATAGCGACAACAGTCCACCGAAAAGTTTTAATATCTGTTGGAACACAGTCATCACAGATGAAACTGAGCCATTCTATGCAAAGATTGATCAAGTTGATAGCCAAATGTCCACGCCGAAACTCATCCATTACATTAATACCGCGCTGACCAAATTCCCTTGCAAACGCAAAGAGATTATGAATAGTTTCCTGATGTCCCTGGAAAGTTTTGCGAAACTTGCAAGTGTCAGCAATCACAGTCATTGAAATCCGGTAAAGTTGTTTTCGTATACGAGCCAGCTCGTGGTTTACTCTTGGAAGCTGCGAAATTGAATCACTCAAAACTTCAAACGAGTCGGTGCAACTAATGTGCAAATTTAAAATTTCTTGGGCCTCCTTCAGGTCGTTAGTGCCACCCTCGCTTACAATTCTCATTCGACCAGGTTTGATATCCATGTTAAAGTCCTTAATTTCTAAGTTGACAATCCGACCTTCCCAGACCAAGGGCTCTTGAATGCAGAATATTAACAGGTACTGAACAGACTTGTCAACTTCAGATCTGCTTGAGTACCCTTTTAGTAGTGCTATGATTTTTTCAAAGTCATTGATCAGCGATGGGTCAGCAATAACGTAAATTCCATCTTTTTCCAACACACTAGTGTAGACAAGAAAATGGTTCGTCTGCTTAAGTGAGCTCATGAAGGTCTTAAGCCGTGAAGTCTGGATTGAGTACTCTACTGCGTTACCGTAACGACTTGCAAGAATTCTATTTGACCTGGTTAACAAAAAAAAAATAAAACCATTAATTTCAAATGATAGAAACCTTCCAACTTACTTGTAAAAGCGTAACAACTTTCGTTGCGCTTTTCGAATTCTTTCCGTAGTATGGGTGTACCATCGTTCAATTTCAACCTTGTTAAAAGTAGTAGGCCCTTGAGATTGAAGTTCCCAGTAGGTTAGCAACCGAGAATTCATTTTCATCACAAGAGCGCTGAAAAAATTAAAATTTAACATTAGTCGTTTTCTAGAAGTCATAGTCCAAAATCAACTTACCAAGACTGAGTGGCAACGACAGTCTGGCCACCCTCTACATATTTTCCGACCTGCTCGAGGAAGTAATATTGAGACTCAAAGTTGTCTATTTCCCGGAAACCTCTATGAATCTGTGCAAAAGAAACGTCGATAAATTTGCTGGACAGCAGTTCAAAGAAAAAACCAACACAGTCGAGCACAGTCTTGTCGAAAATACTATCTGGGGAGTATGTTATCCATTTTATGCCAGGTATGGGGCGGGAGTACTCGAAGTTTCGTTCTTTGACGAGTAATGCAATGTTCATGTAGAGTGACAAGTCTTCAATGGTTTGATCAACAAGCATCACAGTGGGATTTGTCATTTTTTTGGCGTAAACTAACCTTAGGTTTATAATTTCTTGAATCAACTTAATAGGAAACTTCACCAACTTCTCTAAACCCTCCACATAAACAGGTAAGCCTATTTTTCTCATTTCTTCCCGAAAGTTGAGATGCCCTTCTCGAGCACGCTTGATGACAGGACCAATATTTGATTTGATCTTACCGTCAAAAACTCTCATTAAATCTTGCTTGAGAACACGCTCAACCAAAGAGTAAGACTCGACCATTGGTACTTGGTTGCATCGATCAGGAAGAAGCGTGGGGTCGGCTTCCCCATTTCCAGTCCATAGTTGCAAAAGATGGATTTCTCTAAAAGTCCACTCTGTGATAGTACTCCAGGTCGTAAGAGCTTCAACATGTCGTTGGAAAGACGGATCTCGGTAAAGCGAACTGGTATTTTTCATGATTTGCGTAGACTGCCAAAGTTGCTCACAGTATTCAAGCTTTAGTAATATATTGTTCACTTCTTTCAGGGTTAATTTGAGGTCGGAATCATCAGTTACACGAAAATGCATAATTTCTTGTAATGTGGTTTCCACGTTTGCACGAGAGTCTTCTATCGAACGTTTTTGGTCTTCTAGAGTACGACCACACATACGGGCACGAATTTCAAGCCAAAGGTCGTCTTCCTTCATTGTAGCATCGGTAGAAGTTTTCAATCGTCGCTTCTCAGATCGCACTACTTCACCAGTAAGTACTGATGAAAGCATGGCCTGCCATTCAAGTCGCTCTGGTAAGCTCTCATCGTTTTCCATTTCTTCGTGATTATAAGACGCTTCAAGAAACGGATATGATGTCACATTATCAGTGTATTCGTCGTCAAAACTAGTTCCAACGCCACCTAATCCAACTGCTTCTCGAGGAAGAAAATCATATTCATCATCAGATTCACTGTCACCGTCAGAATGACTAAAAGAACTGCCTAATATTTTGGATTTGAGATCGTTATGAGTGTCATGTTGGATTTTCTTTAAATATGCTTTTTCTTGCGCATAGTACCGATGGCCAAAAGTAGGTGTAGAGCTAGTGTTGCTCGAAGCCCCGCTTCTAGAGAGAGAGGCAGAACCTAAGACTGTATTTGAATTTTGAGATCGTGGAGAGAAACTGAAGCCACTAATTGTCTCACGGCGTTTGGAACTAGACCCGCCAGTGTTGGTAGAGCCACTGGTAGTATTAGGTGTAAATTGTAGATTTACTTGCGACTTTGATTTGTTTCGATTAGAAAAATGTGTATTTGTATAAGCTGACGAAGAAGATCGTGATCTGATAGGAGATGAAGGTCTTTTAGATTTAGAAACTGTCGAGCTATCCAAATTGAATTCTAATTGCTCGTTTTTTGACTGCTTTTTCAAAGACTTGGAATTAATTAACTGCATTTCAGGCGTTTCAAAAGCGACACGATTCGACTTGAGCGGAATAGCATCATAGCTCCGAGCTGAATAGAGTCCCGGTCTTTCTGGGGATAGTTGCAATGAGATCAATGAAGATGACATTGAGTTTTGAAATGAAGAAGATCTAGAGTGTTTTTTTTGAGATGATCGTCTAGGCAAGCCCCGCTTAACGGTAAGGGATGATGAGAGCGATTGGGTATCCTGCGTCTGAGACGATATCATGCTGTCGTCGACTGGTACATCTTCAGATAGAGAAGTCTGTGAGCCAATGTTTGGTGAACTATGTAAACTATCGGCCTTTAAGGCTGAAGACAGTGAATTCTTGCCTTGATTGATGTCACTATCCATTTTTTTGGGGACGACTCAGTGAAACTTTTACCTTATTACCAGTTTATAGACTTGATCGAATTGGTGAAGAGCACAAAAAACTAGAGATATATTAGATTCTGTAATGAGACCTAAGACAGAAAAGAAGTGGCTAGAGACTCAATTGGTGAAGAAATTTTTACAGACAAAATTAGCAAGTTGAATTTTGTAGGGCAAAAACGAGAAGAGTTTAAAAAAATAGGAAAAAAAAATTAACAATAAAAGTATAAAAACTTAGTGATAATAAGAAAGAAAAAAGTAGAAAAAAGTGTATGAAGAAGAACTAGGCAGGGAGCCCTTTTGATTGTTCTTCAACTTCTATTGTTCCTAAATAAAAACAAATTTCATGTGCTAACTGGTTTGAAGTGTCTGCAAACAATTTTTTTAGGACAGAAATCGTTTACAAAAAAGAAACGGTTGCCTTAAACGTTTTAAGAAATTCTTTTGAAATAAAAAAAATCCATCCAAAATCCATGATTTTTTTTAAATGATATTATATAATCATTTAATCTAGAGTTTCAAGCTCCTACAAAGGATAGAGACTTTAAGACCCTTAAACCATTTGCAAGCACCATTTATTGTTTCCCCTTTTTTATTGTTTTTTTTTTTTTGAATTTTCATTATTTCTCCAATCTCTCGTTTCTGGGTTTTTTTTTTCTTCTTCTTCTTCTTATGTTTCACACAACTCCTTCTTTTCTCAGTACTGTGATGTTTTACTAGCAGTGATTTAAACCCTTTCTATCTTCCTGATTTTTTTTTCGTTTTTTTTAAAATTCAACTGTTTAGTAATTTGCCCTCATTTTGTTATGCCCGGACTTTTATGTAAGTTGTGAATGTCAGATCTCAACCCAAATCCTCCCGATCTCCAATTCAAGAACTAACCCTTTTTCCATTTAGCATTTCCAAATTTAGATGAATGTATTGAGAGACTTTATAGACGTGAACTGCTTCAAGAATCAGTTATAGAGGCTCTATGCAACAAAATAAAGGAGCTTTTGATAAAGGAGACTAATGTCATACACATTAAAGCGCCTGTAACCGTCGTGGGTGACATACACGGGCAGTTCTACGACTTGCTTGAGATATTTCGAATAGGCGGAAAATGTCCCGACACAAATTATTTATTTTTGGGAGACTACGTTGATCGTGGTTTCTTTAGCATTGAAACGATCACACTGCTGGTATGCCTGAAACTAAGATATCCGACACGAGTCTATCTGATAAGAGGCAACCACGAATCTCGGGGGATCACTCAAACATATGGGTTTTACACAGAGTGTATGAGAAAGTACGGCAGCGCCAATGTCTGGCATTACTTCACGGATATGTTCGACTTTTTGACAATTTCTGTTGTGATCGACGACTCTATATTTTGCGTACATGGAGGTTTATCGCCAACAATTCATGCGGTAGACCAGATCAAAATCATTGACCGGTTTAAAGAAATTCCGCACGAGGGGCCTATTGCCGATCTGGTATGGTCTGACCCAGATGTGACCAAGCCTGACTTCTCAATGTCTCCTCGCGGAGCAGGCTATACTTTTGGTATAGACGTTGTGAAGAAATTTTTAAGCAGAAACAATCTTGGTCATATACTGCGAGCACACCAGCTTTGTCAAGAAGGATATGAAGTCATTTTTAATGAACGCCTTTCAACAGTGTGGTCAGCACCAAATTATTGTTATAGATGTGGCAACCTAGCTTCAATACTTGAAGTAAACGTTAACGGTGAGCAGTTCTTTAACGTATTCGAGGCAGCTCCAGAAAATGACGAGGCTTTAAGGCTGCTTCAGGATGAGCAAACCCCAATTTTTTCTAGCATGATACAGCCAAAACCTGTTGAGTATTTTCTCTAACGTTTTTATCACTATTACACCATAGTAAACACTAATATTTAACTTAATAATACTTAGAGTGCCTTTCACTGACCAATCTCCATATAATTAGTATCCTGAAGTTCACCTCAATTATCATATACAAATTTCTAATTAATTATATTTTACAAAAGGTTTTAACTATGTACACAGGCAACCAACCAGGAAAAAAAAAAAAAGAAAAAAAGAAAGAAAAGAAATTAAACAGAAACCTTCAATTACTCAAAAGCCTGCAGTGCACTCGACAACTTGATACTCATCTCATCCCACTCGTCATTGGGGTCACTGAGAATAGTAATGGCACCACCAGCACCAATTCGCCACACGTCACTACCCTCAGACTGTTCACAGTCATACTTGAACGCAGATCTAATAACAACGCTCCAGTCTCCCTCGTCAAATACGCTCCAGTATCCAGAAACACCAGAGTAGATACCGCGGGGGTTGAGATCTTCAAGCCCATGCAGAATTTCAACTGACCTGATCTTAGGGGCACCTGTCATTGAGCCAGGCGGAAGAGAATGGACTAGCACATCGAATCCACCGTATTGGTCAGCCTGGTGACTTTCATCTTCAACCTTGATATCACCTTGAATGACAGATACGAGCTGATAAACAGTCTCATATTCTTCAACGCCCATGAGCTTTTCTAATCTAACATTTTTTAAGAGCGCATTCAAATCATGTCTGATCAAATCAACAATCATCAAGTTTTCACCTCTTTCTTTAGGCGTATTAAGAATAGCTGATGCTGACTCAAACGTAACAGTTGGAGATTTCTTAACAGTACCCTTGATAGGTCTAAACTCACAAACGCCGTCTTTTGTCCATGACATGAATCTTTCAGGGGAAGAACCTACTAAAGTAGATCCAGTTTGAAAATCCATAAGACAAGAGTAAGGGGCAGGGTTCTTCTTATAAAGAACTTTGTACAAATCCCAAGGAGTCAATTTGTTAGTAGGAGCCACGGGAAGAGTTATGGTTGTTTGGGCAGTCAAACACAATTCATAAGAGTTTCCAGCCTTGAGCTCTTCTTGAGCCTCGAGAATTCGTTGAATGTAGCGGGCTTTATCGGGGATTTGTACTTTAGGCTTGGCACTAGTTGAGCCCTTAAAATAACCCATACATGAGCTAGGAATAGAATCAATCAGATCAGCTGCAGACTTCTCAACCACAGCATTCACTAAGTTCTTCATTTTAACAAACCAGTCACTTTCCTTTTCATCAATCAAAGAAACAAAATATAGCTTTTTCTCTTGAGAGTCAACAATCAACAGTCTTTCGATATCAACCAAATTAACATCAGGGTATGGAGTTTTACCATTCTTGTTCAAGGGCTTGAGTAGAGAAGCCGGGGGTTTCTCCTGACTGACTTCATAACTGATATAACCAACCAAACCACCGCAAAAGCTGGCACCAATAGTGTTTTCAATAGACTTAAAAGCTTTAATTTTGGGAGCCATGTATTTTGAAAGATAGCCCCAAATTCCAGATTTATCAAGCTCAACACCGTCAGTAGGAGTGGTCTTCTTGCCAGTATACTTGTGGGAGTAAACAAGGTTGGGATTGTACGTAGTGTAGTAGGTTATACAATTAGTTTGGCCTGGCTCAAGCAGTCCAATTGTAGACCATCTACCAGGATGAGCGGCTGAGTTTAACAACGTAAAATGCTGATTTTGATTAGTCAACTCCTCACAGATTTGAAGTGTCAAATGAGGATTATACTCTGTTAAGTCGGTAGAATCGTAGTTCAAAGATGCATTGTATGATGATTCGACAGATCGAGGGAGAGGGTGCGGCTTAATGCTGTGCAGACTTTTCAGTTCCTTGTACACATCAAAGTCAAAAATGGTCTTACGGTTATTTTCAGTATGCCAGACATTGGCCATATCCCAAAAGTTTTTGAGAATAGTATCACCGTGTAGAGAACAGATCGATTCAGGATGGTATTGAACGCCCCAAAAGGGAAGATTTTGGTGCTTGCCGGCCATCAGGATTTTGAGATCATATGAGACCAAAGATTTCTCATCCAAGACGGTGTCGACCGTCCATCCCAGTGGTTGGATAGGAGAGTCTTTATCTGGAGTAGCATGCAAGGAATGATATCTTACACTTTCAACAGGAACAGAACTGTCTATACCCTTAAACAAATCAATACCATCATGCCTGATAAAATCAACCTGGCCATGTTTTGGCTCTGGGAGTCTTTCAATCTTGCCGCCAAAAGCTAGAACCAAACTTTGAAAACCCAAACAAACACCAAAAATTGGGATCAAATCACGGCCTTTGATGTCAAACAAAAAAGGAAGAACGCCGACATCAGCTGGATTATCTGGAGAGCCCGGACCAGGTCCGATTACAACAGCATCAAACAAAGGCAGGTATCTAGAAATAAGCAAATCGGGCTCAACTGAATCACTATGGATTGTGACTACTTCAGCCCCAGTCACGTTCTCAATCAACGTTGATAGGTTCAGCGAAAACGAGTCGTAGGAGTCGATAAGAAGAATTTTCTGAGTCGAACTCATATTAAATTTAGTTTAATCACTTTTGGTCTGCCACTGAGTATTCCCTCTTGAGATCGCGATAGTGAAATCTGGATGAGATGTGTTGAAGGTAAAACAAGGTGAACAAAAGCCCGGAATAGCGTATTTAAAGTTTTCATTTGACTTTTCGAGAAGTGTTTGACAAAACGGTGAAACTTTACATTAGATCACGTGAACTTTACTGAGTAAAATTTTTTTAAGACAACCACTCATGCACCTTCCTTTTATTTTCATTATTTTTCAAATCGTCCACAACAACATCACCACCAACCATACGACAAAATGAAACCCACTCAAGCCAACTACTTGCTGAGACCTTGGAAGACCTACAAGGACGGTACCCTCTTTTACGGTACTTTGAAGAGCGGTTCTAACAGACACCCTTTAACTTCTAAGCAAGGTAACAAGAATTTCTACAAGGGTACTAGATCTTCTGGTGTTGGTAGTCACACACAATACGGAGGCTACTCTATCAAGTGGGAAAAGGTCAGAACCTATGTTGCTCCTGCCGGTCTCTCTAACACTGACGTATGTTTACGATAACCCCAATTCTATTTAGATTGTTTTAAAGAGCTTTGCTAACACAAATCTTATAGTTTAAGCCATATGCCTGCCAAACCGCTCCTCTTGTGAAACAGTCTTTCAAGGGCTACAAGAGAGCCGCTGTCGATGGTAACTTGTACCTCAAGAAGATTCAAGAGTACATTGAGAATGGTGAATACGAGAGCTTAGAGGCTGCCAGAGACCCCGAGACCAGTGTCGAACGTGGTTAAACATTGTTGTTTTTGTAAAGTTGTTGTTTTTTCCATTCTATCATTCAGGTTCTTGTTGTAAATAATAAATATCGTGTTTTGTTTTTAAACCATTGTAGATATACTGTTTGTCTTCTCTTGTATTAAGAGTAATAAAGCTCCAGGTTCATGCCGTTGTGGATCTCGTAGTCGGCAAGAGTGATATGGTCTTTGTAGGTTGTGTATCCCTTCTTGAGAACTGAAAGAACATTCATCAGTACTTGACTTGAAGCAAAAAAACTACTTTACATTCATACGTACCAATTTTCTCAGCTGGAGTACCGATCTGAGCAGCTAAGATTTTTTTGAAGTCACCAACAGTATCGTCAGGAAGACACTATCAATAGTTAGAACAAAAAGAACAGAATTCAGATAACAAAAAAAATCCATACCTTGACACGGACTTTCTTACCAACTCTATAGCAAGATATATTATGGTTAGATACAACTTCTTGTTAGTTTTGAATCATTGTACATGCCTGTCATTAACCAAAACTTCAATCATTTTTTAAATTGAGTAAGCTTGTGTCTGTTGTTTGATGTTGCGCTGAAGAAAAAGAAAAAAAAAAAGTGATGTGCAAAATCTGGAGACCCTTTCAAGGCCTTCGCACTAACAAACTTTCTCCCAAACCAGTCCTGGTTTTTTTTTACTTTTTCGCTTCAGAAACTTTCTGTCGCTTCTACCAACAACACTTTAGTTATTGTTTACCCCTACAACTAACTTCAATTGTGTTCTAGTTATTTTTGCTGAGCAAAATCATAATATGAATAATAACATTTGAATTTTAAGATCGGACAAGTCGTCTTTTTTAAAAAAAAAAACCTGTTTAAATTATATAACTTACACTAATAGTCGTATTTCAAAAGTATTATGTTCGTTGTTCTAAGGTTCAAACTTTGGGTAAAGCTTTTCTCTTCGGTTCACTTTAATGATGCACAGTAAATATTGTTAGTTAAATAAACGATGTGAAAATTTTCCCAGATTACTAAAGAATGGTGGTAGCAGTAGTAGTAGTATATAGTAAATCTCGTTTAATTTTATAAAACATCTGCTGGTTCTTTAAAAAAAAAAGAGAGATAGATCACTTAGCATTTGTTTTCCATAAAATACAACTGAATTTAAAAAAGACTTTTTTAATCATACAATAAGTGACATCTAATAGTTGATCTACAAGAGTTTTTACTGTGCTGTGTTAACTGAAAACGTAGTCAAGAAAATTGAAACTTTTGAGTATCCAAGCTATTTGGTTTTTTAAAATATCTAATTTGAAGCGCACTCTAAACTTTTTCCTTAGTTTTACTACCATACATATTAGAATATGGTTTGTGTACAGCAAAAGCATTTAAATTTTTAATTTGTGTAAGTATTAATTTAACTCTTGCAAATTTTCTATAATCTTGTTAGTCAAAAATGAATGCTATGTGGTATCTTATAAGCGTTTTATAAATTGTTACCTTTGAGACTACAAATTAGCGTCTGGCAGCAAAATAAATGGTAGAAATTAAATTGTATTGCGTGCAGGTTGCAGCACCTTTTGGAGAAACAAGCTTTAGTGCTCGCTGGGGCCACTTTCATTTCGTCAACATCTATTTAAAAGCTTAGAAAATTTTTGAGTGCCATTGATAAGTATGGAAAACTTATTATTACACTTTACAAAAGCTTTACAAATTAAAAAAATATACTTCACAAGAGCAATAAGACTCAAAAAGAAAATCAGGACATCAAACTTTCATCTGAGAGCGTGATATGTTCAAACTCTCAGAAGTCATTCATTTCTTAGCCATTATAAAATTAATTTTTTGAAAAAACTTTTTTTTAACTCAAAACAGTTAATCGAAGGTTTTTTTTTAATTTACCAATGTTTCTGATCATTTATGGGCGCTGTAGAAAAATCCAACCAAGAATTAGTTTCGAGGTTTTTCCGTTATTTAGAGTTTGTAATAATTCTAACAACTATTCTGACAGAGACCGGACCTACACCACAATAACAAAAAAAAAATTTTTTGACAAAAGAAAAATCTTTAAAAACTTCTTTTGCCGTTTTTTTGTGTGTTTTATTTCGTTGAAAGTTGATGGAATTGTTGATGGTTAAATATCAAAGGGGGAATGGGGTTGTTGTTTTTAAATAATGTCAAAAGAAAGAAACGGATAAATTATATTCCATTTTGAATTTTAATTTTCTAACTGTAATAAAAAGGAATGTAGGCGGTTTATAAATTTCAATGTTGTGTCATCCAAGTCAGGTAATAAGACACTATATTTCGAAATTATACTCAAGTTTTATGAACAGGGTGTGAAAATTTACCTACACATAGCACAGTTTTGATCTGCCCAAAAAAAATTTTAAAAAGGAAAAAAAAATTCCCAGGGTGTTTTGCTACAAAGGCTTAAAAAAGTTTTTAGCTTTACAAGAAGATTCAGAATGTTTTAGGAATGTTGAAAATTGTAGATCCATGGTTGTACTGCCATGGTGATTTTTCTTCATAACAAAAATACAAAAAGACGTTTGACTTGTTTTTAATGTGTGTGTATGTTTTTGCATCTCGATCTGGATCTTGTAAAATCAATTTTCTTTTAATATTACAAAGAGCACCACAGAAATTTCAGAATCTGACACGTCTAAAAGGGAAACCC
>JAKVQX010000664.1:0-12554 GCA_030463015.1 Geotrichum citri-aurantii
TAAGAAGATTATTTTGTCTGTGCCTGAAAGACTTGAAGCTGTAAAGCTAGCTAATGGATGGTATACTAAATATTAAATACAGACTCTTAGCTATTAAGAACTGTTTTAATTATAAAAATTGAGCAAGGATACGATGTTTTACAGTTGAATAAAAAATTTCATTTTCATGGAACTAAATTAACAAAAAAGCTATTCATTTATTTTTGGTATGGTACTGTAACAATGACACTCATTGGGTGGAAGAGAAGTGTTGCTGAACTTTCCAAACCAACCAGTTTTATTTTTTTTAAATCTCAATCTCAATCTTTTGCAAATGAATTTTTTAACTGATATTCTGTTGATAGCTACAAAAGATCTTTTTTACTGTTCAATGATTGAGTATTTAAATAGCAGTGGTGAAATCTGTTTAATTTTCACTTAAACATCAAAAAAATTTTCAAACACAAACTATTAACATGAACTAATGATATTAAAAAAGTAAAAAAAGAAAAAAAAAAAAAACCAGTTGAAGAAAAAAAAAACATTAAACAGAACTCTTAAAAATATACCCATATTTTCACTTTGTTTTTTTAAGTGAATTAAATTCAAAGCCTTTGAAAAGTACAGGAATCCAGTTTACCCGCGTGAAAAGAAAAATCACTTGAAAAAAGCCTTCAAATAAACCAATCAATGATAGAAAAAGAATTTCACACACACACAATTTTATACTGATTTTGTTCTTCTATGTTGTTGTTGTTTTTTTTTTTTTTGTCCATTAGACAATTTTTTTTCAGTTATTATCTAGCTTGAGTTAACACACTGTAGAGAAGGTCCTAGTGTAGGTTGGTTTTTTTTTTCTGAATAAATCAGCCAGGTTTTGTGAAACACAAAAATATTTCTTGGTGTGCCACATTGAAGTGAAATGATATTAATTTTCAGAGTGAGTGGCGCAGCCCCAGTCTCCTTCTGCTAAAATGGGCAAACACACATTGTATATGAATATCTTCTCTGTATAATGTGAAGATAGTTAAAAAAAAAAATTTTAAAGAATCAGTTTTGTTTCCTTGGTTTTTCTGTATTTGTGATTTCCTGACAAAAAGTTGTTTTAAAAGAAAAAAAAAAAAAAAAAAACAGTAACATGTATTAATATCTTATTTTTCTATCACAAGTGCACAGTAGATAGTGTACATGGGGACAATATACAATTAAAAAAAAAATAAAATCAACCGTCTGTTTGCTTGATTTTGTTCTAAGCTTTTGGAACTGCCCTAGAATCCAATGATGATAGTAATAATTTTCATGGGAAAAAAAAAGTTGATCAACTAATTATAATTAAATGGCACAATAGTTTGTTTTTTTTTCTTGATAATAATAAAAAAAAAAGAAAGAGAAGTCAAAAGATTATAGTGAAAGAAAAGAAAACAAAATACACAAAAAGTTTTTAAATTAACTAGAATAAATAAATAAAAATAAAAGTCACTCCTTTTGTGGATCCATTTTGAATAGGTATTTTTTTTAAAAAATTTTGTAAAGCTAGAACCTCATCACATAAACGTTCACCAGAGTACATCTTGCACCAAAAAAAAAAAAAAACTACCCCTCCACATACACAGCTTTCTCATTACTTTGACAGCTCCATCTCCTCCATCATGCGTTCCAAACTGTCGTGCAGTTGGTGTTTTTCCAGAATCTGCTGCGGCCAGTAAAACGCGGGCTTCCAAGAATCAGGCGCCATGGCCTTAACCTCCTGCATGCGCCGCATGTAAGTGCTTTCGTTCAAAATAAATCGGTCCTTGAACCAGTACAAGCTCATCATATACCCAATGATCACGAGTGCCATCGGTCGGCGAGCACGCAGAAAAGTCATGAACTCATCGCTTACCGCGTTGAAAGCAACCACCAACACTGTCGATGACTTGAACACTGTCGACCCGTAGGCTACATGAATCATGTCATAAATAGCCTTGCGATAGCAACGCGCCTCGCCAGGCATCAGCTGAAACAATGTTGGGTCTGTCTCTTCTAAAGGCGGAGGAAGCTTATTCGTAGTTCGGAAAGACAGTCGCCGGTCCATTATCATGAGCGTTTGTTTGCTGGTGATGGCGTTTTCAGATGCATTGAACACAGTTGTCGAATCATTTTCAGGTGGTGACGCCAGCGACTCCTCTGGACTGCTAAAGTCTGAAGATTCGGCGCAGGGCGATGAGGAATTTGCGGATGATATAGAATCGAATAACGCCTGCTCAGTATTAGGATCCAGCTGGTAGGTATCGCTGCCCTCTAAATAACCCCCGCTTTCATAATTTTTGCTGCTTAATCCTACATTCTCAGTAGTATAATTTAAGTTTGAGTTGTCAAAAATATCATGGTACAAAGAATCATAATCACCAAAATCTGTGTTATCGCTCGTAGTCAGTATTTGTGATGCTGGTATCTCGGTATTGAAAGTAGAGTTTTGTCGAGGAAATTTTGGTTTCGATAGAATCTCAATGGAAGTCGATCCTGACTCCATGCTGTCCACTTGATCCCAGAGAAGCTTGAATAATTCAACTTTAGGATGGGTGAGAATGGTAGGATCAATCTCATCAAGACTTTTGGGGATATCTATTGCTGCTGGCAAAAAGAACGAGCTGCTTCTGTACCGGTCAACCAAAATTTTATAATACGGGTTAAAAACGCCGCGAATAATGCGAAATAATTCTGGTTTGCTTTGATCAGGCGAAATAATAGGCACCTGGTCAGGAATTGCAATGGCAAATGCCGCAACAAGAAATGAAGTGGCGTAGAGCTCAAGCAAGTTGACCGATTCAATGTTATTTGTGGCCTTCATCAGTTCCTGAGTACCTTTGAAGAAGTGTTCAGACGCTATCGCTTCAAGATTAGCGTCTGGAACCGGCTTGGCACGAGCAAGATACAAGGCATCATAGGCTACAAGAGCATTAGACACCATGGAGGAATTATAGGCGAGTTGCGGAATGAAAGTGTCCCATAGTTCCAGGTTGATAGGGTCGCCAAGGGCAAGAATTTTAGTGGCGTATTTAGAATGAAAATCATGAAAGCTGAGGTAAGGTGTACCCCCATGCGCCTTGACCGCTAGACTATTTATGGAGGGTCGTGATGTAATTTCCAAAACTTCTTTTTGAATTTCTTCTAGTCTGCGCTTCTCCGCAAGCTCGAACTGCACCAAGTGGTTAAGATACTGAGACGATGTAAATTTTTGCTTTTTGGCGACAGGATTGTTTGCGAGTGTTAATTGTTTCTGTTTGTTTAAATATGATGTTGAAGAAGCCTTGTCGGAGGACTTTGCAGCTTTTTTGCCTTGCTTGTCTTTGGACGAATTCTTAGGCTTTTTAGGAGTTTGGAACGACGGAACAAACTTGTTTCTAAACTTTCGCGGCTTAGTAACGCTAGGTTTAGTTGGTTCTGCCATGTTCACGGATGAGGGAGGAGGCGGCCTCTGGTCTTGCTGTGATTGCTGTTCTTGTGGATTAAAAGTGCTAAAATCCTGGTAGTTTTGGTTCTGGATTCCTGACATAATTTTTGATACAAATTAATAATTTGAAACGCTCTGGTTGTTGTAAAATGCTGACAGCAAGATAAGAAATAAATATGAATAAAACGCAAGATGAAAAAAGAGAATACAGAATGAAAAAAAAAAAAAAATAAATAAAAATGGGAACAAGAGGAAAAAAAAAAAAAAAAAAAAAAAAAAAAAGGGATTTAGAGATGATTAAAGAAAAGAAGAAGAGGTTTTCAAAAAAAATTTAAAAAAAAATTAACCAAAATTAAAAAAAATAAATAAAATAAAATAAAATAAAAATTAAAAAATAAAAAAAATTAAAAAAAATTAAAAAAAATTAAAAAAAAATTAAAAAAAATTAAAAAAAATTAAAAAAAATTAAAAAAAAAAAATTAAAAAAAATAAAAAAAACAATTACAAAAAATTAAAAAATTTATTTTTTAAAACTTGAAGAAGAGAATAAATAATAATAAAAATATTAATAATAATTAATATAACAATAATAATCAAAATAATAATATGTATAAAAATAACAGTATTTAAAATAATATTAAATAATATTAATATTTTAAACTTTAAGAAATTTTGTTTTAAAAAAAAACAAGTTTACACAATAAACAGGTTTAATTTAAGGTTTGGCTTGTTAAACGTTTATGTCCCAAGTCATGAGTTACTTAATTGTAAAGTTTTATATTTGTTTTTTAATGCTTTGAATAAGATTTGCCATATTTTTTTTCAGCTTTGAGTCTTTTATTATGATCATCTTAGCATGATAAATAAATAAAATAAAAAAATCCATTAAACACGATATTTAACGATTTTCTGTTTCAATTTTGTTTATATTGAAACTCCATAATAAGGTAATTCTTACCATGAAGAGAGTACATTTTTTGCAACCCTTTAATGTAAAAAAAAAAAATTTAATAAACAGGTTTTATTTATTTTTATAACCAGGAAAAAAGGAAGTTCAAAGTAGTCCAAAGCCCGAGTTTGATGTAAGGGTTCAAACAATATTCACATTTTATTCATCGTTTACAACCAGATTCGTTTGTATTTTTTTTTGGTTTTTTTTTAACTTTTATTTTTTTTTTGAAAAAAATTTAAAATTTATTTACATTCAAGATGATTTTATCATCATCACTCACCTCCACTATTTTTTTCACAGGCGTGTATTTTATTGTTGTTGTTTATTTTTTTTTAACGGAAACAGCTTCACTGTAACAACGTCACCTGCTAAGAATAAAAACTCCCCCCTTCAGAATAAAGCGCCTTATTATGGATTGCTGCATTGCCCACAATAACGGAGCCTCTTTCTCTGGTTTCAGTGATGTCACATTAAAGTAAAACTCAATATTACCGAGCACAGATTATTTGAGAACGGTTTTGTTACAGTAAACCCCCGTTATAGTTAAAAATTTACAAAAGGTTTTTATGCTTTCTGACTGAATGTGTTTTATAGAGAAATATGAGAATATTTTCACATTACCAATTAGATTAGATAATATCACTTATTAAATTATGTAATAAATATTAAAACCTAACATGAAAAGAGGGTCCGAATATCAGTCCTTTACTGATTCTAATTCTTTTTCTCTAACAACTATCGCTTGTAGTACACAGTACACATGAGATATTTCAGAAAACGTTGAATTATTTTAGACTGCTGTTCTTCAATAAAACGTATCTTGTTAAAAAAAAAAAAAAAAACTCTAAAAGCTCACTTGCTAGACTTGGTGTTTTTATTATTCTACTCCTTTTAAAAATCATGTAGCAAAAGCCCAGTTGAATATGCTTTAATCTCTTCTAAACACAAAGAGTTAAACGCCGATGGCTTTTGATGGCAGGCCGTTTGGACATTATAATCACACTTTACATTAGAGGGTAGTCAACAAAAAAATATTCATATTGAGAGACTGTTTTTCTTTTTTTTTTTTCTTTTCTTTTTGAAGTTTTTTTTTTTTTTTTGTGGTTTTCAGACAGTCAAAAGAACGTATATAATTTTTTTTCACACTCACTATAATTGATTTTGTATGGGAATGATTAAAATTGTTGCAGCTTGTGAACATTTGAAATTTGTACTATTTTGTTTATAGTATGTAAATTCAAATTTGACACTGTTATGAGTTTCTTTAAAACGGGTACTTTCTTTACAGTTGTTGATTAAAAAGGGGTTTTTTTTTCTTTCTTTATTAAAACACTACTTTTTATTATTATGAAGTTTTGATGTCGACTGGGATCGAGTTCAGGGTTTTGAACTAGATGCTAAGGCTTAAAGACAGGATTAAATTAAGATCCATTACTTGGCTAAAGTGCGTCACTAGGTTTAAAAAGGGTGTTTGAACGTTTTCGATTGCTTGTTGGCTTCATGCAGTAAGGAGAACTCTGGCCCAGCGTAGATTTAGGTTCCCGGTTTCCAACCCTTAGCAACGATGATACTGACTACAGGTATCTACTCGTTTTCGACTGTGACTCAGAAAAAAATGATAGCAGCTTGATGCCTAAAGTCTCTCTTCTGTTGGGCGTTTTAATGTTAGCTTTTTGCTCTTTAACAATACATATTGGGGTGGTGATGGTCTTTTGAAATGCCGTAGAGTTTCTGAGTCGTTCTATTTGGAGCAGTCGTTCTTTTAACTTGGTGGGTTAGACCCTTAATAGCTGCGTTTCTCTACAGTGTGTAAGGAGGCCTAGTCGGCTAAAGCGTGAGACTGCAAAATTGTTTGTTGTAGTTTATGTGTGGTTACGTGAAAAGTGTTTGTCTTTGGGCCTGTGACTTAAACCTTGGGTAAGATTAAAAGATTTAAGTACAATATCTGTTGAAACACGACTTTGGCTAAGGCTCACTATGACATAATTTAGATGATAATAAGACAGAAAAAAAAACTAATAAAAGATCTTTTCAAAGATTGATGAAACAAACAGTAGAATATCAGACATGTTTTGTGAATAAATGTGCTGTTGTTTTACACACACTTGAAAAAAAAACATTTGAATGACGTCAAGCATTGTTTTAAACAAAGTAGTGTATCGAGCAAATCTTGAGAAAAGAAAGCTAAAAAAAAAAAAAACTCGATACCAAATTCAGGCAACCAGCAATCTATTTTCAAAACGAGACGAAATTTCCAATACGAAAAAATAAAAATTTTAAAAAACTTTTGCATTGTGTGTACAAGGGCCAAAAGCTATCGCAATAAAACTAATCAAACATTATAGACAACAGGGGATGACTAGTTTTTTTCCAAACCCTGAGATTATCTTACTTGCTGCCAGTATAGTGTAAATACCACTCAAAGAGCAATACAAGTCCTTTATTTTCTCTCTAGGAGCTAATTTAAAAGAATAATTTATACTGAAATAAATGGAAAAATTTTATTGATCCAAATAAGGAATGTCATTTTAAATTTTAAGAAGCTGTAGAAAAAAAATATATATATATATATATAATTTTGCATGTGTGAACTTATTCCAACGTTAAGAGCAAGACCCAAAAATATGGGCACAGAAGAAAAAAATAAGTACGAAACTGTCAGGTTGGAGACCTGAGAGGCTTAGTAATTTAATAAGTTTGCGCTTGACTCCCTTGAAGTTTTTTTGGTGAAATACAAAAAATTAAAAGGTTTTTTCTCTCTACTATATAGTACCTATGGGTCCTCGCGAATACATTACGGCCCCATCTTTGTGGGTTTAGACGATTATCCGGAAAACGATCGTGACAGAATCTCTTAACTCTCCCATAAAACAACATCTGAGTTCATTAAATTGCACTCCCTTTGTAATATTTTTATTCTATAGAGCGTGAGTACGATTGTTATGTGTATCTCTCTGTATTTCAATTAGGCGAAAAACCAAAAAAAGACTCAGCCTACAACCAAAAAAAAAAAAAATTTGATTGTTCATTTTTCTGGCCGATGACCAACCATCCCATGAAAATTTACTGTACTCAATAAAAGATTATATAGAATTTGAATCTCAAGGCAATTATAGCCTATCAAACCATGAAAGAATATTGAGCCCAAATGATTGGGTAAGGATAGTTATGAATGCAAATTCAACCAAAGAAAAAAAAATCCTTTCCGGGTTTGCTGCTTTTTTAACCCATAGCGTTGGATAATTGTGAAATGAATAGATAGAAAACCTACGTACTTTTGGTCCTGACATTAAATAAATAGCAAACACAAAAACCGAATAACAAAAGATAAACAACATAGACATAAAAATTTTAAAAAAAAAAGGTGTCTCTATGAAACTCTCGAATTAGCGTTTTCAATGCGCACAAGTAGTTTATGCATTCGATGCCACTGGATTTGCCACGAATTGCTTTAGATGCCAAGGGAAACCTGTGATAAAAATACCGTGTGAGTTGTTAGCAAGTAAATTAATTGTTCTTACATCAAAAAGTTAGGAGTCCTCTATTTTTTTTTCACTTCTTCAAAGATTTTGATATAGTCGTGTATTCCGTTAAAAAGTGAGAGGATTAGAGCAAATTTTATTTTTGGTTTTTACTTATTTTTTTTCAATGTGCATGTTTTGTTTGGTATGAGAGTCTTTAATTTTTTTTTTTTGATCTGAGAACAACACTCAGACCTTTTTTTTTTCTATTTATCTAGTGTCTTAGTTTATGTCCAGCTCGAAGATTGTGTCAGGCAAAGCCGCCATTACTGTTATAACCTAGATAAACACACAAACCAGGGTCTTAAGGTTTGTTTAGACTCAGCCAAGCAAAAACCGTTACAAATAAAAGGAGAAGTTTTAGACTCATTTTTTACAGATTCTTAGTGCAATTAAAAGCGTTGTGAATTTTTTGAATTTTAATTAAAAACATTCAAAAAATTTTGAAGATCTGTATGTGAGCATTTCATACATGATTGCATTAATGCCTAATTCCTTTCGTTACTTAGTGTGTGCTTTAGAAAACATGAAAGCAATGTTAAAATTTATTTTTTAAAAATTCTTTTAGAAAAGAGTCACCATATTTGTTTCACTAGCTTTTGATGTTTTGGAACATTCTATAATATAAGAGAAATATGTCTGTTTCTTCTACGAGTTTTTTTTTGTAGTTCATTAAACTGATTTTTATCTCGATTAAAATGACAAAAATTTAGCCAAAAAAAATTGTGTGAAATTGAAAAAAAATACAAACTTGTGTTAAGTCTTATTTTATTTTCGAGAAAAATGGAATAGTGTTTTTGAAAAAAAGATTTGAAAATCAATCACAAACTCACAATCATTTTAGACAAATAAATTCTCTAATTTTTAAAATCCTTTTTAATAACTTCTTTTCTCGGTATATGATGTCGCAGCATGAACGCGAGCCACTTATAATACCTGCAGGCACATTAGTAGTTTCATGCCGCAAGTAAACAGTTGTTTAATTTGAAAAAAAAAACTTGAGTTTACAGACTGCAACAAAAATAAATTTTAAAGAAATGAAAAAAGAGTTAATTTAGAGCTGATAATTCAAACTAATAAATCATTCTGCTATTTACGACTTGAGTTTGTAGGTAATATGGACTTTAGCTTAGAATTTTTTTTCCCATTTCAAAAATTTGTTGTTTGGTAAAAATAAAAAATCACAAATGCGTAATTATTTTTAAAGCTTGAAAAAAAATTTGACTACAAAAACCGTTAATTTAACTGTTTTTTTAAAAAAAAAAATTTAAAAGCTCTAATCAAAGCATTTTGTATTATTTTACACTCTTGGAAATGGATAGAGGCTTTTTACATGTGGTACGCTACAGCAAAAGCCCGCCCAAAAAGATTTTGAGCGAGTGCAGTCGTGAATAAAATAAAACTATAAAATAGGATAATCCTTAACAAGATTGTGTTTTTGGTTGGGGCACACGAGTTTGAGTTCTTGAAATTTTTTTTCTTTTTTTTTTACTTTTGAGCTAGATGGTTTTGAATTGAAGCAATGGCTTTTGAATAGTTAGCTTTGGTTAAAGCCTTTTTTATTTGAATAACACAGGACCATAAGTTAGATTTTTATTCCCCCTCCAAAGCAAGTATTCCTATTATGAAAACAAGATTTTTCTAAAATTTTTAATGTACGTCTTTTGTTGTATGTTTTTACAAATTTTTTTTGGTAACTGAAGTGGGAAATTTTTATGACTTGTGTCTCAAAAGAACTGACTCCTCTTGGCGCAGGATTTTGAGGAATGGCAATTTCATTATGTTTTTTGTACATGACCAAAACTACTTAAGAACCAATTTTTTTTATTACTTTACATCTTTTTTTTAATCTTTTTAAATAGTTGCGGGACTGTGGACTTCCTTCTTCGCCTTCACATAGGTCTCCAAAAAGTGTGCCTTTGTGGGGTTCAAACCAGCACCAAAATTGCAAGATTTTTTATAACGTAATTCATGTGATCTTAGAGTGACCAAGACAAGATCTGTCACAGAGCTAAAGGATCTTTGTTAAATAAAAAAATTGAAAATGATTTGAAGGAATGTCTTTTAATTACTCATTAATAATGGGCATGACTCGGTTAGATATGTGTGACAAATACCCATCCAGTAATAGGAATCAATATTTCTTCTTCGAAGAAGGAAAATGTTATAAATTTCTTTATTGATTTTACTTTTTTTTTGTTTTGTTAAATCTGTAAAAGATGTCGCGCTATTAGATTTATTGTTAAACCTTTCCTCTCCAAGAAACGAGGTTTTCATCTGGTAAACTTCCTTGGAAAAAAAATAGAGGTTTCCCAATTTTGCCTATCCTTGAAATTGTTCCTAGCGTTGTCACCAGCTAAGAGAATATCATGAGAAAAAGACATGAAATCTATCTTTTTAGACTAACTATTATAAAATTATCTTGGTCAACTCCCCATTTATCAATCCCAATTTCATTTTTTTAATTTTTTTTTACAAAATTGACCCAGTGAGCTTTTCACCTTTTTTTCGGGCCCTTGACATGTCTAAATTTGCATCAGCCAATTTGATTCTAAAATCTTGTGCCAAAAAAATTTTTTTGAAGCCAACTAATAAATAATGGTTTAGAAGTATCTGATGGCAGTCCTAAGTCCTTCAGTTTTCCTGTAAACTTCCTTGTCCCCCCATCCGACCGAAGGAAGGGTCCTCTTTTTTTCAATTAGCTAAAAAAAATTGAATAATTTGTTTAAATTTTTAACAAAAGTTTTTGAAAAAATTTTTGATGGCCTGGTCGCTTTCAAAGACCTTTTTTTTTTTTCTGAACCTGCCGCGAAGAATGACTCATGGCACTCCAAATTTAACACCAACTTTCCATGAAATTTTTTTTGTGTTTTTCTAATGAGATTTACGCTTCAACAGAAAGATTTTAAGTCAATTTATCTCTGTCAATTCAAATTTTTTTTTTAAAAAAAAAAAAAGGGGAGAGGCAGATCGAGCTGAAGGCTACAACATGTGAGAAGCCTCAACTTTTTTTAAAAAATTGGGATAGTAGAATAGCCCAAAACAGAAAAAGAGGGCATTAAAGAAGAGGAGTACTAAGGCTTATGCTTCTGGCTAGATTAAAGATTCCATACACCTTTTGAAAAATTCAATGTTAAAAAAATATGTGAATGAACGAATTACAAAAGTAAAATGAATATTTTCTGGGCCTTATCAGACCAATTCTGACATACAAAATTCTGTAACGAGAACCTTAATAATAGTTAAAATTGATCAAGAAATGATGATTTAATTAGTTAAAAAAACAAGAAAGGCTACCAGGAATAGTAAACAAACAATAACAAGTCTCTTAAGTTAGTAAAATTAAGTATTCCTCATAAGGGAGTTTTTTTTTTTAAGTCAAGACTGGTTGGTTATTTGTATCCCTAGAAGCTTCTCAAATATACAAAATAAAACTTTTTAAACGGGACATTGCGCTGTTTCCTAAAGAATGCATTTCCAATTACAATTTTTACATCATTATTTGTTCTTGTACACATTCACAACTTTACGAAAGACTTCTTCAACTAAGACAATGCTGTGATTAACAACAGTACTTACACAATAAAAAAATAAGAAAAAAAATCTCTAACTTGGACAAAAAAAAAAAAAAAGGCACACATGGTATGCTCTTAAGTTAGCTTTGCAAATTGAACTATTATTGAAATTTTATATTGTTTTTTTATTTTATTTTTTTTTGGGTTTAGTTATCTAAGAAAGTCTTGCTCTATCTATTGACTAAATGCAAACATGACTGAAAAGGATCAATCAATACTAGAAATCTCGTTGAACTTCACTATTATTATTATTATAATCAGTTTATTGTCCTTATAACTATTTAAAACATTATACAAAGGAGACTCAATACAACAAGAATTAACCCTATTAGCGGGGCTATGCCAGTCACTATATAATTCATTTCACTTCGATGGCGTCGAATTTTGAACTTCATTAGAATATTAAGATAAATTTTTATTCATTGGATTTAAATTAGGATTTTAATGGGATTTCAATTCCAGAAATCTTATTGGACTCAAAAAGATATCAACATAATTACCAAAAAAAAAAAAAAACTAACAATAAAAAAAAGAAGCAGATAACTAGTAGGTAGTAGAGCTCTTCTGACCCACTCCATTACACATTCAGTATGCTTTGAACTTCAACAACTTTTGTTGTCAAAGTTGTTTGTTGTTGTTGTTGTTGTTGTTTTTGGCTATTTTTTCACGGGCTCCATAAAAAACCGCCTTCTCTCATTAGTGCCGTCACCACTTGTTACAGAGATCAGTCTTTTCAACAAAAACAAAAAAAATGGGGGGTTTTTTATCTCCAGAAAAGACTACCATAACAAAAAAAAAATTTAGAAGAGTTAAGGAAGAAAAGAGTATTTAGAATTAGTGTAATAGGGAAACGTCGTCCTCTTCTTGTTTTTTTTTTTTTTGTTTTTGTTGTTGTTGTTTTTTTGTGTGTGGGAACTTGTGACTCGCTGTCACGGGTTTCATCTTCACACACACACACACACACACACACGCACGCACACTCGGAGACGGAGACGGAGACAGACGGAGATGGCGAACAAGTGTATTAACAGAAGCAAATACTATCAATCCCTTCAACCATCTATCACGCAAGCCAAGCTGACTTCCCTTCCCCC
>JAKVQX010000665.1:0-12551 GCA_030463015.1 Geotrichum citri-aurantii
TTTAATAAAATTTATTAAAAATTAAAAAAAAAAAAAAAAAAAAAAAAAAGAGAAAATCGTAGGCAAAAGAACATGACAACAGTTTGTTGGTCTTCTTTCAAAAATTTCTAAACCATAATAAATCAGTAATGCAAAAAAAAAAAAAGGTGTTTTGTCCTTAAGACTACATTTTGAGACTCTACGATGTGATATTAATGACAACAGAGCCGCCCTGCGCAAATACAGTATTACTAGCATTCACATCATAAAAGGTAGCCGACGACGATGGCGCCATCTCAAAAACGCTTGTAAACTCGTAGCGGCCGCGGTCCAGGAACACGAAACCGGTCGCAAAAACGGTGCGGCTTGCGCCAGCGGGTACGCTGATAATAGGTCGCTGCAGACAGCCGTTATAAATGAACTCGCCTTTCATGGTTGTGTTGCTGGTGGTATTAGCGGCAGCCTCAGCCGGAGTGAGTGAAGTAGAACTGTTAAATGAAGGCACATCGTGCACAGGAATCACGCGCAAAAAACCGGAAACTGGATAAGACAACTTGTTATGAAGGTCAACCTTGATTGTATATGTGTTTTTGTTGGTATCAGGACTAGAAATAGCAGAAGAAGTACCATTTTCAGGAATACTAGTGGCAATATCAGGTTTGGCCGTCATGGTAAGCGTCACAGACGGAGGCCGGAACAAATTAACATTTTTCTTTTCAATAGTGAGCACTGTAGGCGCGACGGTGCGCAAATCGAGTACACCGGTGCGCGGTATTTCATGTTGCTCCTTTGTGACAAAAGAGAATAAGTCATCTGCATTGCTGTTTTCGCTTTCGTTTTCAGTGGTAACGACGGTAGTCCAATCAAGCAGCCCGTGTTGCAACTGTGCAAATATGGCCTCGCGAACCCAAAACACGTTTTTTGCAAGCAGCGCCAACTCTGGCGATGACGCAGTTGTGTCGACAACAAATTGGCGGGTCATGACAATGGTCGGGATTGGAGCGTCAAAATCTATTTTATTTTCATTTTCTAATATCATTTCACCGTCTGCTGTTAAGGCATGAGCCGTGACAATAGGGACAAGAATTCGCGAAGTGCAAGTCGGATTAATGCGCTGTCGGGAACGTCCCTTAGCATGTTTAAATTGCAAATCGACGACAGTTGAAGTCATTCGGTTCAATACATCAAGAACAAGTAAACAGTGCTTAGAAGGATCCAGTTTACGGAAAAGGTCTCGGTTCGTGGTCCCGCTGCTAGAATGTAGAGGCTGCAGCTGAAAGTCGACAAGTTCAACGCTAGGTGTGACTGTCACGTTTATCGGAATTGTGAGCGTATGTGTCCAAGTGTTGTCAGCTGCCGCCGTGCACTCAATCCCGATAAAAGCCTTATCTAAACCGCGCCGGCCCGTAAGTTCTATTTCGAACACAGCCTGACCATAACCTGGTACAGAAACAGCCTTATCAACATCACCACGGATCCACATCAAAGGTTGCTGCTGCTCAAATAGCGCATGTTCTAAGTTGTAAATCTCACCTGCAGACAGGCCCTTACGTTGTAGTGTCAGCTTCAGATTCTCGGTTATTGAATCAGTGAGTTTCAGTACCACATTTTCGGCAGTCACAGGAGATAGATTTGAAACGGTGAGTGTCATTCGTTGACGCTCACCCTCGAGAAGCATAGCCCAATCTTGGACTAGCGACGTTTCCTTAAACGCCAGAATTGGCTGTTGTGGAATCACCACGTATTGCTGTGGCGCGAAATTTAGATTTTCAGCCTCAAAGTTTACTTCCGGTTTCTCTTCTGATGTAGCAAAATTGGTGGTTGCAGAAACTTCTATAGCTTTTGTTAGACCAATCGCTTTCACCTTGTTAGGCTGTGGAAGAAATGGAGTTTTTAAATAAAACTCTTTTTCTTCGCAATTCACTACCTTGATTCTACAGCCCTTGATCATAAGCGTACCAGAACCAACCGGAACAACTGGAAACTTTAAATCAAAGACTGACATGGGCGCTATATAAATATCATTTAGATGTAGAACGCTCTGGAGAACAACTTTATCATCATTAGTCAATATTTCAAGTTTTTTGACATGAACCTCAAATGCAAATGGGTTTTGTAGGCTGATAATAAACTCTGATCGCTCGTTTTCGACAAGTACATGCTCTTTCTCTAGTGGTTTTTTATCAAATGGATTGTGCAAAAAAACATTGGCTTGCTCGCTCTTCTTGGCTACTTTGACAGGTTTGATTGAATCGTTGCTTGGAAGAAACGTGATTTCACGAAGCAAATTCTGATCCCAGTATTCAGATAATAAATTTCCTTTGCCGTCCCGTCTTGCTTTCTCAGCAGACATATCAATTGAACGAAGGATGTTGAGTTGCTCTGATTGATTCAAGACGTCGGCAGAAGTAGATAGAAGCTGTCCAGCAAATTTTATGGTCCCCTCGTAGTCTTCTAGAGCTTCTGATAATTCTAGTGCCGTTTTCAAAAATGATACTCTTAGGTTTTCCCAACCAAAGCCCACATTATTGACGCCAAAAACTGGTAATAAACTGTCCAGAAGAGATCTAAGATTTTGGTACTCGTGCGAGATACCAGGGTGAAGAACATTGTTCCTTTTTAATGGCTTTACCAGATTTGCTAGCATTTCTCGTAAAATGAAAGTTCGTTTTCTCACCATGTCGTTGCGAGCGTATATAGATGCCAATCCACCATAGATTCGAAACTGTGAAAGAAGAGGTAAATTCACTAACTCTGTTGTGTAAATTGTATTGCACCAACCGAAAATTGTACTAATTGAGGGGCTGCTGCTGGTTATGTTTTTTGGAATGTCGACATCTCTTACAAGAGCATTGAGTGACGCTGGGTTCCAACCTCCTCCCAGTCTGGTTATTGTAAGAAAAGTAACGTACCTGAGTATTGTCTCGCAATATATTGTTTGCGGTACACTTTCCTCCGGGCTGCCCTGCGACCGCGAGTAAATTTTTAAAACTGATCCTGTGTTGTCCGTAATAAACTCCGATAAAGACATAGAAGCAGACAGGGTTTCCGTTGCTTCAATTGCTTGTGAAGAAGGGAGAAGATTAAGTGCAATGGCAGGAATGGGAACTGGAATCTCAAGAAAGTTTAGTAGCATTAAAGAAACACTGATTCCTTCAAGGGCTGAGGCAAGCCAAAGAAAGTCATGAGCAGTTTTCAATGAAACTGCAGCTTCTGTGAACTCACGCAACGCATCCTGCCAGTGACCTGCGAGTAAGTACATTCCGGCAACATACTTGAGCATACGTCCACGCTGTCGCGCTTTTGTCTTGTCAGACAAACTCAGTGATAGTGATGTCGGCTTTCTACTCAGTCCTGACGACGAGCTACTCGTCGGTGAGTGAAGGCTAGCGCTACTGTCGCGTCGTGATAATGATAGCGATACTTTAAATGCTTTGTACCCTGTTAGAGTCTTGACTGGTACGTCTAGCTCTTTTAGACCTGGCGACTTAAACGGCGCAACCTGTCTTGCACTAGCAAGAATAGACAATTCTGACAGGAAATTGGAGGTTACGTCACACATTACCGTTCCGAGACTTGTAATATTTGAGATTCGTGACGATGGAATGAGGATAACATCAGAGTTGGATGTTCCGTGTCCTAAAGGAGTGCCGAATACAAGAATTTTATGTAAGACGGGGCCGGGATACATCCTTCGGAGTTTGGATAGACTGTGTGTATAGAAATCGTCGGCATTATTATAGCTGAATGTTGTAAGTGCAAAAACCTATTCAATTAGCACGCAAGATCAAGCATAGCAATAAATGTATCTTACACAAAGAGTCTGTCGCCAAGGTTCTAAATCATGTAACAGTAGAAAGTCCGTCTCTGTCCATGAGGTCAAAAAGTCGTACACAACCTTGCCGTTCGGAAAGCCCTGTGGACTAAAGATGGCTAAAGATTAGAAAATAAGAAAAAAAAAGTTAGATCAAAACCAAAATATTGATACAAGTGGTAGAAAAACCTTGATAAAAACAAAAGCAGCATCTAGCAGAGGGGTCTTACACTTCTCAGGCCGTTTGTCTGGGGTTATGTCACCTAACCGAACCTCGTTGACAGATTGTAATCTAGCAGCATAATTCGTAAATGTGTGTTTTTTTATTTGGCCAAGTGGGCAGAGAAAGGCCCTCACGCGTGCTGGAGCTACATAGGAGTAGGGGTCAGCCATGGTTTTGGAGATGTGTGTTTTATAACTGTGCGTGTCAAAAAGGGTTTGTCAAATAGAAGTAACAGAGAGAAAAGAAGACAGATTGTTTCTTGAATTTTAAGCGTTGGACACTGTTTTTTCTTTTTTTGTTTCCAACCTACTGTGGATGATCTTGTTCGGCTAGAATTCTCGACAAGTCCCCCGATATCTGGCGGGGCCAGTCTATTCAATTAACAAACATTGCGGTTTAATGGACACTAATTGATCAAAAAAATTTAAAGAAATATCGTTTAAGTCATTAGAGATGGCTATGATTTATTAGCTCAGTCTTGTTGTTATATCTGACTTCTTAGCTAGATTTTTAAGTTCAAAACATTAAAGTCCAAAGTTTTTTCCAAACAAAAAATGAAAAAAAGTTTCCAATCTAAACTCGTGCTACTTTTTTCTTTTCTGACTCTTCCGCTCAAGCCCAATCACCTCCTCGAATTTGAACAAGACCACATCGTCATGTCTGAAGCTCCCAAGAAAATCACTGTTCTGATCTCTGGCTCTGGTACCAACCTGCAAGCGCTTATCGATGCTAGTCAGGCTGGTAAGCTTGCTGGTGCGCAGATCACTCGAGTCATCTCGTCTTCGCCCACTGCTTATGGCCTTGAGCGTGCGGCCAAAGCCGGCATCCCTACCATTGTTCACAGTCTGCAGTCTGACAAGTACTACGCCAATCTGCCTAAAACTGATAAAGCTGGCCGCAAACAGGCTCGCGAGCAATTTAACAGAGACCTGGCTGAGATTGTGCTTGGTAGCCCAACCGACCTCATTGTATGCGCTGGTTGGATGCTGATTCTGTCACCTCTTTTCTTGGAGCCTCTTGAAAAAGTCGGTCTTCCAATCATTAACTTGCATCCCGCTCTCCCTGGTGCTTTTGCCGGAATAAACGCCATTGAGCGTGCCTGGGAGGCTGGCCAGAAAGGCGAGATTACCAAGGCCGGCGTTATGATCCATAAGGTTATTATTGAAGTTGACGAGGGTGAACCGTTGCTTATTAAAGAACTTGATCTGAGAAAAGACGAGACTGTCGACGCCTACGAGCAACGTGTGCACGACATTGAGCACATTGCTATTGTGGACGGCACCGTCAAGGCCCTCACTGAGCTTTGTAAATAGAAAAATCAAATTACATGGACAATTTAACAAAAAAAAAACTACAGCACAACTGATGCATTTCAATATACTTTTTGTTATAGAAGGGAAAAAAAACAACAACAAAGAAGCACAATTATCAACACTGGCCCCGACAGTCCCGAGACCGATTTATCGAGACTAAGTTTTCAATCATTCTTAGCTTGATTTTCACGTGACTCAAAAATTAAATTACCCTACTGACTTTGCCAAACGTTTAACTCCCAACCAGCAGTAAAGGCGATGAAAATAAATTTTAAATTGAAATTTTTTTTTTTTTTCTTTCTTTCCTTTTCTTCTCTTCTGATCTTCATCTTCAAGGCGAGCTTTTATCTTACTTCTTGCAGTGAACCTTTGGACCACATCCAACTAATTAATCTCCAACTCACCCGTTATTATTATCAATATGTCTGCCCCTGACGCCCGTGCTTTCCCTCTCGCTGATGCTGACCTCACCCAGCAGATCCTCGACATTGTCCAGCAGGCTACCCACTTGCGCCAGCTCAAGAAGGGTGCTAACGAGGCTACCAAGACCCTGAACCGTGGTATTTCTGAGTTCATTGTTATGGCTGCTGATGCTTCTCCTATCGAGATTGTTCTCCACCTGCCTTTGCTCTGTGAGGACAAGAACGTTCCTTACGTCTTTGTCAGCTCTAAGACCGCTCTGGGTAGAGCTTGCGGTGTCTCCAGACCCGTCGTTGCTGCTTCTGTCACTTCTAACGAGTCTTCGCAGCTCAACAAGCAGATTATCGACATCAAGAACGCTATTGAGCGTCTTTTGATCTAAGCGTTTTGATTGACATCTGTGTTATGTATGATATATGGATACTCTCTTTGTAAGGTATTAAGTTACTTTTTTACTTGGGATTAATCACTATGCTATGCTGATAGTTTTGCTTCACAATATTTATTAATGAGTTCATAGCTTTGTTTCTGTTTTATTCGATTTTGTGTTGTATTTCTAAATTTTTCTTGAATCTTTGTAATTTAAAACTTTTCTTGTTTATTATCCATCGTATTCAGAGCAGTTTTTTTTTTTTTACCATCTTTTACATAATTGTGTGAAGACGTGAAGTTTTTTCAGATATTGGCATTTTTTGGTTCAATGTATACTTGTGAAATGATTCCCATTAATCGTTCAAAGTTTAAATTTTTTGTTAAAAAGAAAAACTAAACAAAACCAAATTTTATAAAAGTCTATACAAAAGAACAGAAAAAATTATCTAATATAAAACAAAAATATCATAGAATGTCTCGATATTCTAGATCAAATGTTTACGACAATAAGCGGGTCGTCTCATTAGGAGATTTTCCACGCTTGCCCACAACTTTGCGCACAACGTGTTCAAAAACGCCTGCGCCGGCCTCTGGACCGACGAGAGCTGTTTGGTCGTGTAAGCGGGTGCGATGGACAGCCCCGCCACCAAGATGTAGTGTGCGCCGCGCCGCATGACTTGTTCTAGTAAAATGATTCGGGCTTGTGCGGCCAATAGGCCCAGAAGAATCTCCATTGCAACTGCCAGCGCATGAAACGTTAGAAACTGAAAGCAAATCATTATTATTGGGCTCATTTTCCTCTGTGGCAGCAGCAATAAGAAAAATGTTAGGATGACGCAGCGCAAACCTGTAGTTTGGGTCGGTAAGAGCGCGGTTAACCAGGTCGCGACCTTCGACAGAATCGTCCTCGACAACCTCACCGTACTCACTTTCATAGCCGCTTTCTTCTTCATCTCCAGGTGAAACATCTCTGTTAAGACCCCAGTTCCGACCGTAGACATCATCGACGAGCCCAAAAATTAGGTCATAGAGTTTAAAAAAAGAAACTATAATTGGAACAAATATGAACCGGGGCATCCAATAGTTGAAATACATGCCTAATGGCGTAAAGTTGATCGACTGGCCAAGAAACTCCTCAAACACAGACTCACGCGATGAAACTAACATAATGTAATTGTAGCTCAGAGGAACTGTCAGTCGGCAAGCGTACATTGCGTAAAACAGCAACGAAGAGTAGTCTGTGTGTCGGTAGACTAAAGCATAGTATTGAAACACGCGGATTCGCGTCAAGCTTGAAAAAGCTGCCGCACACATGTATCCCAAAAACAGCCAAGACACGAATTGCTGTGTGACTCCAAATGTATGTGAGACTGTAAAGCTGACGATAGACAAGATAGTTTCCTGTGTCAATTCAGACCAAACTAAAACTACGGTAAGTGCAGTCAAAAATACAGACAAAGTGCGTTGTAGAAACGGCTTTACAGTCGTGTAGTACAGACGCGCAGTCGACGGTGGAAGCAAAGTCCGCTGGTAACGAAAAACAGGTTTGGTGGAGTCTAGAGAGGGCGCAGTAATGTCCTCTAAAATGGAAGCCTCCCATAAAAGCTTTTGCCAGTCCGCATCATACCGAATTAGCAAATTGCGTGCAGTCTGAAATCTACTTGAGAGTCGTGCGAGATAGCGCACATTTATCATAGATCGGTCAATTCGACTCCGGCGACGGCGACTGGCTACAATTTGGCGGAGATCAGTGTTGAGTGGCACGCCGGGTCCGGCTTCTACAGCTTCTACAAGATCAAGAATCCATGTACGATGACGACCTTCTTTGTAAACACGCGGGAGTGCAAGGATTTCTGCAGCAACGGTAGCGTATTCAGAGTGCGCGTCGGCAATGGTGTCGTTAGCGAGCATCGCACCGCGGTAAAGCGCCGCAAGTTTTGCTGCAGGAGCTGCTTCAATCCAGCAGCGGCGCGGAATCGTTACAAAGCCGTAGCCCATGAGCCAAAGCGCAATGACAAGAGCATATGAATGCGACAGTGCCATAACAATAGCCTCGACAGAGCTGTACGTTAGAGTGGTTGTAGATAGTGAAGCATAGGCTGCCAGGCTAGTGACGGCAGTGACCAGCATAACAAGCTGAAATTTAAGATTCAAGTTAGCAGCATCCTGTAGCTTACGCACTTTTGTGCGATAGCCCGAATCTACATAGCTCTGAAGCATTGGCAGTATGGCCCACGTCAGTATAAACGCAAGCCAGTAGATAATACGCCAGAGTGCGAGACGGACTTCTTTAGACAGGTAAAAATATGCAGCCGACTTGGCATGCTTTGATGACGAAACAAGATCAATAGGAACAAGAACAACAATAGAGCAGGGAATGTAAACCGCAATGAAGAGCGGTACCAGAATGTAAGTTGGGGTCTCGTGAATTCTGGTGTAGCGTCGGATGCCCAGCAGTGTTATCAACCCAGTTAACGTGAAAGCTATCACCGGATAAACGCCCTATTTAGTGCGAGTTAGAGGCCGATCTTAATCTTCTACTTGTGATCTAGCCTTATCTAAATCGTCAAACTTACCATGATTCTATTCGCATCAGAAAATTTTGGAAGGAGTAAAGTCCAAGGAAGGAGCGCTAGCAGCTGCTGTGTTGTGAGAGACGAAAGAGTACAGAGAGAAGAGAAGACCCGCAGTTATTTTTTGTTTTTAAACCAACAGAAGAGGAAAAATAACAGCGACATGAATAAATTAAAAACCCCTCTGTGGAATAAGAACTGCCTAATTGCAGCAACCAAGACTGGCCAGCCAACCAGCCAGCCCAATGCACCGTCTAGTCGACGTGCGTGAATTCAATGGACTTTGTAACAGAGTTCATGATTTTCAAATCTATGGCTGGTCAGTAGCGGTGCACAGTCCCATCAAGTTTGCCGTAAAAATAAAATTTAAATAAGCCAAAGCCTGTTTACGGAACCCGCAAACCTCCTAATTAGATAGCCACTTTAGAACATTTGCTAACGGGTCAAAATACGTACATTTCGAAAACAAATTCCCAACAGTGCCAAAAAAATATTTCTCGAGGACCGGAACCAAAAAAAAATAAAAAAAAACTAAAAAAAAATCTTACAAAAGACCGGTTTCAACATTTGTTATTAAAAGATAGCTTTAAATTGATAAATTACATATTGCCTGCCTACTGTTTAAAATCCCTCCGAGTAGGCTCTACTCACTTCTTTCGCAAGCTGGATTCTCAGCTCAGAGAAAGTCGTGCCTGACTCCACATCGCGTTTAAACTTACTGGCCAAAGCTTCATCAGCCTGGCGTGTAACGCACTCCTTCAAAAGCTGAAGTCCCGCTTCCTGGTCTGCTTTATTGACAGGCTCTTCCCACTTGTCAAGGGCCTGCATCAAAAGCACAACCTCAGAGGAGTTGAACGACCGTGGTTGTTCACGGTCAAGCAGACGAGAAGAGAGCAGAAAAAGCAAACCATAGTATTTAATAGGCATGTAAGGGAACTTGAAAAGTGCAGCGACATGACGTGCGGCCTCAGTTGTCTTATTATCGCTAAAAAAGCTGAACGCCTTAGCGAGCACTGCGTAGGGGGCCAATACATTTCGAACGGCAGGTGTGAGTTCAGTATCAAGCTGATTATCGACTGTAGCAACGAGCAGCTCGTTGTCAATAGGAATACCAGAGATAAGCACCGTCTCAAAAAGCTTCCAAGCGACATGAACAAACGACTTGGTGTCTTTGCTCAGTTCTAAGTGCGTTAGTGCTTCGACATAGTTGCCTTCAAACTCAAATCGCTTGGCTGCAATTTTGTGAATTGTCTTTACTGTCTCCGGGAGCTCAAATGCGGTAGCTGCCTCAATAGCAAAGCCTAAGTCGTCAAAAGATTTATGGTAAAACCGTGGAATAAATTCTGCAAAGATTTCCTTCGTTTCTTCAGTTCGAATAAGCAAAAGCAGTTCAACACCCACGGGTTGGAGATTCTCGTCCGCAATGCATTGTTTTGCAAAATTGGTCAACAGCCAGCTACGGACTTCGTTAAAAGTTTCGGTAATATAGTTGTTCATCAGGCCCTTGGCTTCGCACGACTCGCAGATTACCGTCGCAGCAAAAGGATCCAACGACTCAATCTTCTCGATAGCTAAAAGGTACTGTCTGTTCATGACTGCCGCACAGCCTTCCTCCCAGGCCACCGTCACATCGACTGGTAACTGTTCAACCGCAATTTCGTAATATTCTTCCATTCGCAGTCTAGTTGGGTCAATGTAACAGAAAAACGCAGCAATCGCTTCAAACCACGATGTAGACACGCCCAGAATTGTATTTTTGTCACCAGACAATATCCGTAATAGTCCACTGAGATTCTGTCTAAGTGAAACATCTTCAATCAAACTGGCGTTTTTAAGGGCTTGCTGAACATTCTCCTTCCATAATCTAAAAATATGAGGTTCGCTTTCACTGTTATAATTGTTTAATAAAACGACAAGTTGCTGAATTGTGAGCTCAGCATTGCTGTCATTAACACTGTCTGCTACAGCCTCTAGACTTTGCACTGCCAGATCGAGCAAGTTTCGTAGCATCAAACCAGACATGCATTTCCAAAACAGCGGATGGTTTATTGGCTTTTCGCTGCTCATGATATCTGCAAGCGACTCAGTTACAGGGTTCACGTTCGCATAATTGACAAAGTCCATGAACGGCTTGGCGATCTTGTTGCGGTTGTCAGCCTGGAACGATGTGGCTAGAAAACAGCGAATCACATTATTAGCATCAATAAGCTGCTGACTATCACGGCCGAATTTTTTGATAGAATCAATATAGCGCTCTACTATTCCTGCAACAGCAGGATTAAACCGAATATCAATGCTGCGGTCGAACCGGACGCTGAGGATGTCACGTAGTGCTGAGTACGAGTCGCGCACAAAAGCGCGATATTCCTCAGAATAGTCCAAACCCGCAATCACAACAGGGTAGATCTTATCCTCCACTTGCTTAACAGGAGCTTTTTCTTGTTTTGTTTTGTTGATATCGTCGGGTTTTGAGGAAGGAGGTTTTTTGGTAACCCAGGCGACTCCCTCGTTCTGTACAGGATTCAATTCGAACGCAATGGTGCGACCGTTCGACAAAAATTGTGATAACTCACCAGAAGGAATCGGTGCTTCTGGTAGCTCGCTCTCAGCTACCGCATCATAAAGCGACAGTCCATATGTCTGGGCGTCAGGAAACGTCCCGTCGTCGTGCGTTAACTCGTCAACTGAAGAATTTTGTCTGTTAGCATTCCAAGCAAACCACAGTATCAACAAAAACGAATCAAGTATATGAAATTAAAAAAAAAAAAACATCTTACATGAAATCATGAGTATCTAAATAAGATTATGAGAAGTTTGAGGTTCAGCGATAGACTCTATGAAAATAAATTAAATCCAGCAAAAAATATGAACCGAGCTGTCTAGGGATTGTAAAAATCGTAGCTGTTTAGTTTTTTCAGTGTTTGCAAAATATTGCAAGGCCGATGAATTGGGAATTTACGTGGGTTGGGGTATGATGAAAAACTTGATACAAAAAATGTGATGTTTAAATCATAAAGTTTATTGTTTCAGTCTTTTTTTTTGATGAAAAAAAACAATTTTTTTCTTAATATATCAAAAATTTACTGTTTCACCTGCAAAGGGAATCAAAAACCCAGTATGTTGATACCAGAGATTGGCAATAAAATTTACCTTCAAAAACTTGCTCTGATCAAGTAAAAGCTCGAATGGCTATGATTGCAAATTGGTCGCGGATTTCATTCATTCTTACATCCACTGGCTGGATCTCAGCATCTCGTTGCATTGCCTTAATTGGTGCAGACTTAAATGCACCTAAAATCTTGCGTAAAGCAGTGTTCTGGACTTTCTGAAATTCATCTTTCCACTGACCTGTCAAGTTGTGATACCATACCGGGCCAGTAAATTCAAATAATGGGTGCACACATGAGATGTAGAACTGCTTCAATGTCTGACAGGAAATACCTTTGTAAACCCTATCAAGTCTGCCTATAATACCCATGCTTTTCTTGGACATAGAAATGACATTCTTTACGTACTCTTGAAATTTGAGCTCACCATAAATAATCAATCCAAACAATTTTAGACTCTTTTGAGCCTGCCGTCAGCTTGAGCCAGAGATTGGTAGAGTGTGCTTTCTAGGAGCTTCCTTCTTCTTTTTTTTTTCTTCTTAGGCCGCCCGCGTTTGCTTACGTCCATTAGCAGAATCTCAGAATCTCTCATATCACCATCACTTCAACTTCAATTTACTAAATAACTTACTAGTTTGTTTATTTTCAAGATTATAAAAAGATTTTAAAAAAAAGAATCGTAATTTTTAATAATAATAATAATATATTTTAGCCCAGTCAATTGGCTATACTAAAGGAATTATTTAATAC